>JACEIK010000434.1:233631-253880 GCA_018107945.1 Datura stramonium | reverse complement strand
ATGGGTTGACTTGGAGTAACTTGTGACTTCAAGTACCGTGTCTCATCTAGGGTATAGACTCGGGGCGTGACAAAGTTGAATCCCAAAATGTCCTAAATCATGTTTTTTTCATTTTAGTGAAAAACATGCCTCCAAAATGAGGAAATGGAAGGAGGGCTGGCAACGTTAACCGACCTGCCCTACTAGATCCAACAACCCCTCAAGACAACCAAGTGTCCTCAGTAGAATTTCGAGTGGCAATCCAGCTGCTGGCTCAGACAGTGACTAACCAAGTGAACCAGCATATGGATTCGGTGAATACAAACGGGTCCGCAGCAGCTTCTAGGGTTCGATACTTCACCCGAATGAACCCTCCAACTTTTCATGGAACCAAGGTGGAGGGGACCCGTAGAAGTTTGTATATGAGGTGCGGAAGATCACCCAAATTATAGGTGTTAGTTCTGCGTAGAGTGCTGATCTACCTGCCTACTAGTTGAAAGGGGTGCTCAGATTTGGTACGATCAGTGGAAGGAAAGGAGACCAGCAGGAGCAGAACCAGTAGGGTGGGAAGAGTTCACCACAGCATTTCTAAACATATTTTTCCCTCAGTAGTTAAGGGAGGCTAAGGTCGCTGAGTTCATGAACTAAAAGTAGGGAAATAGGATCGTGGAAGAATATGCTTTAGAGTTCACTCAGTTGTCAAGGTATGCTCCAAAGATGGTAGCCAAGCCAAGGGCTCGCGTGCTTAAATTCATCAATGGAGTATCAAACTTGGTACTTAAGGAGTGCAGGACCGTGATGCTCATAAAGGATATTGACCTCTCCAGCCTCATTCTTCATGCCCTGTAGATTGAGGCAGAAAAGTTGAAAGACATGGAGCGGGAGAACAAGAAGTACAGAACGGTTCAATTAGATTATGGCCACCAGAGGTCTTCCACAACAGCAGCCAAAGAGGACTCCAGCACCCACCTCATCCAACACCTCTTCTTTCTAGTCCTGCAAAGATCAAAAGGATGGAGCATTTGGCTCTCAATCCTAGGGTTACAGTGCCAGTAACTGCTACCCAGCTTGTCCTATGTGTGGAAAGAACCATCCAGGTGAATGCCTCCTGGGCAAGGAGGGTTTCTTTGGATGTGGACATCTAGGTCACAGGCTTAAGCAGTGTCCGTCAACAGGATGGGGGAAAGCACAATCTACCACATCAGCAATCCCAACAGGTCGTCCAACTCGGCAGGGTAACACTTCAGGTACGGATGGAGGTCTGCGCAAAAAGAGCTTTTATGATTTGTCCTCTCGTCGGGATTAGGAGAGCTCACCTAATGTGGTGACGGGTATGTTACGTCTTTTCCATCTAGATGTATATGCCCTATTAGATCTAGGAGCCACACTTTCATTCATGACTCCTTATATAGTTGTTCAGTTTGAAATCAGTCCAGAAGTTCTCTCAGAACCATTCTCAGTCTCTACCATAGTTGGTGAGTCAGTTAGAGCCAGTCGGGTATATAGAAACTTCCTAGTATCAATGTTAAGAAAAGTAATTCCAGTTGATCTAGTAGTGCTAGACATGGTCGATTTCAGCGTCATTCTTGGCATGGACTGGTTACATTCCGGTTATGCCTCAATCGACTATGGAACTAGAGTTGTCAGATTTCAATTTCCAAATGAGCTAGTGTTAGAATGGATGGGTAGTGTTTCAGCGCCTAAGGCTCGGTTTATTTCCTACCTTAAGGCAAAGAAGCTCATTTCAAAAGGGTGCATCTATCACCTAGTTCGGGTCAAAGATTCTAGCTCCGAGACCCCAACTATTTAGTCAGTTCCAGTTGTCAGCGAGTTCCCAGATGTCTTTCCTGAAGTTCTTCCGAAGTCCCTCTGGAGCAGGACTTCGGCATAGACCTTCTTCCAAACATTCAGCCTATCTCTATTCCTCCTGATAGAATGTCTCCAACTAAGCTTAAGGATTTGAAAGAACAGCTAAAATACCTTCTTGATAAGGGTTTCATAAAGCTCAATATCTCTCCATGGGGTGCTCCGTTGTTGTTCGTGTGAAAAAAAGACGGTACTCTCAGAATGTGTATCAACTACCATCAACAGAACAAGGCTATAGTTAAGAACAGGTATCCCCTACCCAGGATTGACGACGTGTTCGATTAGCTTCAAGGAGCCAGTTGTTTTACCAAGGTAGATCTCAGGTCGGGGTATCATCAGCTTAGGGTCAGGGAATATGACATACCGGAAAAAGCCTTCAGAACTCGATATGGTCACTATGAATTTATGGTTATGTCCTCTAGACTAACTAATGCCTCTGCAGCTTTCATAGACCTGATGAATAGAGTATTCAAACAATATCTGGACATGTTCGTCAGTGTTGTTCAGAAATGTCAGCAGATCAGATTGACTACAATTCATTATTGAGGTGTCAGTGGTGCCTCCTAGTTATCAGTATTAGACTCAGTATCAGATTTTACTGGTTTCTTGGGCAATCATGACACTTCCAGATAAGCAGCTCTGACTAGCCTTTGAACCCCAGCTTTAGATTACAGTTTGTTCTTTAGACCGTTATGACTTCCTGGTAAGCAGCTCTGACCAGTCTTAGAATACCAGTTACAGAATGCGGTCTGATAAGACTCTCAGGGTACTTCCAGATAGGTATTCCTGACTTAGTCTTGGGCCCTAATTTCGAGCTATCAGCTTAGTAGTCAGTCTAGGACTATCCGGTGGGAGTAGGACTTACCACCGAGCGGACCGGGGTTCCAGTGCACCCAAGTTCCTAGAACTACATTGCCATCGTAGGTTGATTTTATTGGCCTCATGGACCCATACTTGTGATCACACAGTTCATGCCTTTATACCCTGGCAATATATATTGGGTCCTATCGATGGGGTGTATAAATCGGACTCCACATCTAGCTCACGTGGTTATATGTCGGTTATAGACTCTCCCACTAGTTAGTTCAGTTCAGTCTCAGATTAGCTCAGCTCAGAACAACTCCTGATTACTCAGTTCAGTACAGTAATTCAGATCATTATCTCAGATTTAGGGCATGTCTTCGACCATTAGACTGGGTCATGTTGAGCATCTCAGTATTGTTCAGTTTATTTAGTATCAGCATTTCAGTTGGTCATTGCATGTCTTTATAGTTCAATTATTTTATTCTTCGTGTTTTGGTTTCTCCTACTTACTCAGTACATTCAAAGTACTGAGACATACCATTTATGCTATATCATTTAATGATACAACTGCAGGTTCTCAGTCTCAAGACCATTAGCATATCTCATCCAGGAGTTTTTAGCTACGCCTGTGGTGAGTCCTCATCTTTTGAGGACGATGATTAGCTTTCTTCATTTTTTTCTTTCAGTTAGACTTAGAGTTAGCTGGGGACTTGTCCTAGCAACTCATTAGATAGATGGGTTTCAAACATAGACATAGATTCAGATTTTCAGTTTTGTTTCAGTTGTTTAAATCTTTGTGATTTAGTTATTCTTCAAGAATGGATTTACTATTTTAAAGCTTCCACTATGTTTTTAGTCATAATTCCAACGATATGATAGACCATGGGTTGACTTTGAGTTACTTGTGACTTCAAGTACCGTGTCTCATCTAGGGTATAGACTCGAGGCATGACAAAGTTGAATCCCAAAATGTCCTCCTAACTCATGCTTTATTTGTTTCAGTGAAAAATATGCCTCCAAAATTAGGAAATGGAAGAAGGGTTGGCAACGCTAACCAACCTGCCCCACTGGCTCCAGCAGCCCCTCAAGACAACCAAGTGTCCTCAACAGAATTTCGAGCGGCAATTCAGCTGCTGGCTCAGACTGTAACTAACCAAGTGAACTAGCATGTGGTTTTGGTGAATACAAATGGGTCCGCAGCAGCTTTTAGGGTTCGATACTTCATCGAATGAACCCTCCAGATTTTCATGGGATCAAGGTGGGAGGGGACCCGTAGAAGTTTGTATATAAGGTGCGGAAGATCACCCGAATTATGGCTGTTAGTTCCATGTAGAGTGTTTATCTAGCTGCCTACCAGTTGAAAGGGGTGCTCAGATTTGGTACGATCAGTAGAAGGAAGGGAGACCAGCAAGAGCAGAACCAGTAGGGTGGGAAGAGTTCACCACAGCATTTCTAGACAAATTTTTCCCTTGGGAGTTGAGGGAGGCTAAGGTCGCTGAGCTCATAAACTTAAAGTAGGGAAATAGGACCGTGGAGGAATATGCTTTGGAGTTCACTTAGTTGTCAAGGTATGCTCCAAAGATGTTAGACAAGCCAAGGGCTCGCATGCTTAAATTCATAAATGGAGTATCAAACTTGGTACTTAAGGAGTGCAGGACTGCAATGCTCATAAAGGATATTGACCTCTCCAGCCTCATTATTCATGCCCTATAGATTGAGGCAGAAAAGTTGAAGGACATGGAGCGGGAGAACAAGAAGGCCAGAACAGTTCAATTAGATTATAGCCACCAGAGGTCCGCCATAGCAGCAGCCACAGAGGACTCCAGCACCCACCTAATCAAGTGCACGTTCTTTCTAGTCCTGCAAAGATCGAAAGGATGGAGCATCTGGCTCTCAATTCCAAGGTTACAGTGCCAGTAACCACTACCCAGTTTGTCCTATGTGTGGCAAGAACCATCCAGGTGAATGCCTCCTGGGCAAGGAGGGTTTCTTTGGATGTGGACAGCTAGGTCACAGGCTTAAGGAGTGTTCGTCTGCAGGATGGGGGAAAACACAGTCTACCACTTCAGCAATCCCAATAGGTCGTCCAGCTCAGTAGGGTAACACTTCAGGTACGGATGGCGGTCCACGCCAAAACCTCTTTTATGCTTTGTCCTCTCATTGGGATTAGGAGAGCTCAGCTAATGTGGTGACGGGTATGTTACCTCTTTTCCATCTCGATGTATATGCCCTATTAGATCTAGGAGCCACACTATCATTCATGACTCCTTATGTAGTTGTTCATTTTGAAATCAGTCCAGAAGTTCTCTCAAAACTATTCTCAGTCTCTACCCCAGTTGGTGAGTCAGTTAGAGCCAATCGGGTATATAAAAACTGCCTAGTCTCAATGTTAAGTAAAGTAATTCCAGTTGATCTATTAGTTCTAGACATGGTCGATTTCAGCCTCATTCTTGGCATGGATTGGTTACATTTCGGTTATGCCTCAGTCGACTAAGGAACTAGAGTTGTCAGATTTCAGTTTCCAAATGAGCTAGTGTTAGAATGGATGGGTAGTGTTTCAGCGCCTAAGGCTCGGTTTATTTCCTACCTTAAGGCAAAGAAGCTCATTTCAAAAGGGTGCATCTATCACCTAGTTCGGGTCAAAGATTCTAGCTTCGATACCGCAACTATTCAGTCAGTTCCAGTTGTCAGCGATTTCCCTGACGTCTTTCCCGAAGATCTTCTTGAAGTCCCTCCATAGCAGGAAAGAGACTTCGTCATAGACCTTTTTCCAAACATTCAGCCCATCTCTATTCCTCCTGATAGAATGGCTCCAACTGAGCTTCAGGATTTGAAGGAACAGCTAAAATACCTTCTTGATAAGGGTTTCATCAAGCTCAGTATCTCTCCATGGGGTGCTTCGATGTTCGTATGAAAGAAAGACAGTACTCTCAGAATGTGTATCAACTACCATCAACTGAACAAGGCTATAGTTAAGAACAGGTATCCCCTACCCAAGATTGACGACCTGTTCGATCAGCTTCAAGGAGCCAGTTGTTTTTCCAAGGTAGATAACAGGTCAGGGTATCATCAGTTTAGGGTCAAGGAATGTGACATACCGGAAAAAGCCTTCAGAACTCGATATGGTCACTATGAATTTATGGTTATCTCCTCTAGACTAACTAATGCCTCTGCAACTTTCACATACCTGATGAACAGGGTATTCAAATAATATCTGGACATGTTTGTCATCGCGTTCATACACGATATTTTGGTATACTCCAGAAACGATGAGGAGCATGACCCGTTGGTTGGGTTCTGCTGTAAGTAGTTCTGTGACAACGGATCTAAGAATGACCCATTGGTTGATGTAATGGATCATTGAAAAGGAGTAATTGTGAGGGTTGTCTTGATCAAGGAGGTAGGCACGAATCATGGAACGACTTGTTAATTTGAGCAACAGGTCATTGTATGCTCCCATTGGAAGGATTTTTTGAAAATAGGCAGTAGTGACAATGGATGTTAATGATGAGTCATTGGGATTGGTAACGAATCATCGTGTTCGGATGTGGTAGCAGATATGTGGTTGGAAAATGGGATGAAACGACGAGGGAAGTAATAACTCGTTGGAGCTAGTAATGACCCGTTGTACCGGTTGTTATCACTAGCAGTGCAAAATTTCCAGGTTTTTCATTAAGGGTATTTTCATCATTCCTAAGCCCTAAGGTCCTAAACTACGTCATTTTAAGCTCAGTTAGTAGGTTTTTAAGGGTGTTAAACCTATTCTAGGTATCTCCTCTCCATGCATGCAACTTAGAACCTTTCCTTGAAGACCAAGTTTGAAGAATTTCTCCAAATTCTCTCCAATTTCCTTTAGGCTTTCAAGTGGGAGTGTGAATCAGATTTATCCAGGTATGTGAGGCTATGAATGAGAGTTCCTTTCACTCTCATGCTCTAAATTCTTCTCAATTCCATGAATTTCAATTCTAGAATCTAGCTTCATCATTTTATGGGGTTTATCCCAATTCTTGTGAAATTCTTTATGATCTATCTATGGGTCAATTCCCTTCATGTATCAAATCATGTTTTATAATTTATAGGCATATCTAATAATTATTTTGATTATTAATTTATAGTTTCAAATTTTAATTAAATTATGCCCAATTATGTAGTCTTCATGAAAAGTCATGTTATGATTCCAATATGATCTTGATCTTCTTAAGCCCTAAATTATGATTTATGATTTATGATATGATTTCTATCAAGTATTCATCATGGATTTATGAATATCAAATATAACATGTTTTACAAGTATGCATGGATTTCATGATTTATGGATTTATGACTCTTGGCCAACTTATGGGCCCTTATTCATGGATAATCATATATTTCAAGTGGGATCCACCATGTGTTACTTTATTTGTCCGTGAATTTCATGAATGATTTTATGATTACTATATGAGCCCTCATGTGCATGTTTTTGGGAGCAGTGTCTATCACTAAGTAGATCCGGCGTTCAAGTAAACCTCGTGGTCTCAGAACTACATGCCAGGAAGGTATATATATATTTATTATTGGATCCCTGTGATATCACCACGCACGCACGTCCCCCTACCTGGCAAACTGGGGAAGGTCCTGAGTACTTGGGAGAAATAGTGGGGCATCGTGTAAGGCTCTATCATGATGGTATCGGTTAAGAAGAGTCCTCCCATTGTTCTCATGATTTATGCATGGTTATGTTATGTTACCTTGGCCCAAGTTATGTTTGATAAAGTTTTCTCTTATGATTATGATAATGAATGGTTTATGAATATTTTGAAAACCTCGAGCCCTTATGTTTACTTTATGATGTCTACTTTATGATCATGTTGTCCTACTCTTATGGACTCTTATGCATTTTAACTGTGCATTTTTACTTACCTTGCATGCTCAGTACATTCCAAGTACTGACCGTATACTCTATACTGTATCGTTTTATGATACAGGCTCTGACATTCTGGTTAAGCCCCACCTTTAGCCGAATCTCAAAGTTCACATCCCTCATCCAGTGTTGGTGAGTCCCCATCCTTCAAGGACATTAAGTAATCTATAGTTATGTTTCGTCAGTTACAGACTTTTGTCGAGCTAGTTGGAGATGTTGTCCCATCAGCTCATCAGTATATTAGAGGCTATTCAAAAATTATGTAGAAATTAGCTTGTCATTTTTGATGCAATATCAACTTGATATGTATGTAGACTTCCTCTACTATGTATGTTAGACTTCCTCTTATTTATGTTGAGTTTTATATATCATGTTCATGCCATTGGTTGACTTGGAGCCTCTTGGGGTCCTTTATCCCATGTCTCGATCCGGGCCTATGTTTGGGTCATGAAAAACTTGGTATCAGAGCATTAGGTTTTGAAGTGTCCTAGGGTGTCTAAAATCCATGTTAAGTAGAGTCTTTTTCATGGGTATGAACCACGCCACACTTATGATGAAGAGGCTACGAAACATTTTAGGAAATGTTCCCTTTTTTCATGATCTATGTCGTGCGATGAAATGACTCTCTATCCTTCTAACTCGTGTTATACACATTTGAAGAATCCTTCCTCCTCGCCGAGTTTTTGAAGAAAAAATGGAAATGGAATTAGCCATGAGAATGGCAGCACAGATGGGCACTAGTAGGCCCCACTAGCCCCAGAGGATTGCGTTCCCAAGCAGGTTGCCCATGCTGAGTTTAGGGAAGCCATATAGATGCTATCTTAGGCTTTGACCACCCAAGTCAATGAACAGGTAGTAACGCATGTCCCTCAGAATGGGAATACGGCAGTGGCGAGGGTTAGAGATTTTCTAAGGTTGAACCTTCCGGAGTTTGTCGAATAAAAGGTGGCTGAGGATCCACATGAGTTTATTGATGAAGTTATAAAGATCACCCAGATCATGGGGTGACTGGGGAGGAGTGCGCGGGCCTAGCCTCGTATCAGTTGAAAGGGGTTGCGCACATCTGGTTTAGGAAATGGAAGGATAGCAGGACAGTTGGAGCGGGCCCTATTGGTTGGGATGAGTTCCATACCGCATTTCTGGATTGGTTCTTTCCCCGATAGATGAGGGAAATCAAAGCAACTGAGTTCGTGAACCTGAAGCAGAATAATAAATAGTCCAAGAGTATGCTTTGTAGTTTACCCGCTTGTCCAAGTATGCACCAGATATGGTGGCTGATCAGAGAGCTCGGGTGAGTAGGTTTGTACACAAAGTAGCGGACTACCTGGTCAAGGATTGTAGGACTGCTATGCTTCATCAGGATATTGATTTTCCTCGATTGGTTTTGTACGCCCAGCGGATGGAGGCGGTACACCTGAGATAGAGAGGCCAAGAGGGCTAGGACACACAGTTATGGGTTCTCTAAGCAGCGATCAGGGGCCAGACATCGCCAACAGTCACATCAGAGGTCATTAGCTCCAGTGCCATCATCGGCCAATGCACCATATAGACCACGAGGTGATCAGAGGAGTAGAGCCCTTAGGTTCGAGGGACCAGAGGAGCATGCAAACAGAGCGTACCTTTTCTGTTTGCAAAAAATGTGGCAAGAATCAAATAAGGGAGTGCTTGATTGGGTCAGATATCTATTTTGGGTGTTGTAGACCCGGGCACAAGCGTCGGGAGTGTCCGTTGGCTTGACAAGGTGATGGTAAAGGTCGTGCTCAAGCTACCAGCTCAACAGAAGCACCATCACACCCAGCTCAGAAGGGTGCATCCACCAGTGCGGTGGTGGCCAGTGGCAGAGTAGGTTTTATGCCCTTGCATCTCGACAGGAGTAGGAGACTTCACCAGATATGGTCACCGGTATGTTACGAGTATTCAACCTTGATGTTTATGCATTATTAGATCCAGGGGATACTTTATCCTTCGTGACGCCCTATGTTGCTAGTATTTTTAGAGTCAGTCCTGAAATCCTATTAGAACCCTTCTCAGACTCTACTCTAGTTGGTGATTCAGTGGTAGCTCGAGGGGTATATAGAAATTGCCATGTCACAGTCCTTTAGAAAGTCACCTCAGTAGATTTAGTAAATCTAGCCATGACAGATTTTGATATTATCTTTGAAATAGATTGGCTACATGCATGTTATGCCTCAGTAAATTGTAGAACCTGGGCGGTAGAGTTTCGATTTCTGGGTGAGCCAGTCCTAAAGTGGAAGGGTAGTTTAGTTGTGCTTGTAGGTCGTTTCATTTCCTACCTTAAGGCCAGAAAGATGATTTCTAAGGGTTGTGTGTACCATATAGTTAGGGTTAAGGATGCAACATCAAGAACCCCGACTATCCAATCAGTTTCTGTAGTGTGTGAATATCTAGAAGTGTTTCTAGATGATTTATCGGGAATTTCTCCCGAGAGGGAGATCAATTTTGGTATTGACCTTCTTCCTGATACGTAGCCTATATCTATTCCTTCTTACAAAATGGCTCTAGCTGAGCTAAAGGAATTGAAGGAGCAGTTGAAGGACCTTCTAGATAAGGGTTTCATTAGACCTAGCAAATCCCCGTGGGGTGCACCAGTGCTCTTTGTCCGAAAGAAGGATGGTTCCCTTCAAATGTGCATTAACTATTGGCAATTGAACAAAGTTACAATCAAGAACAGGTATCCTCTCCCTAGGATTGATGATTTGTTTTACCATCTTCAGAGTTCCAAGTGTTTCTCAAAGATAGATCTCAGATCTGAATACCATCATCTCAGGGTTTAGGAGAGTGACATTCAGAAGACCGCCTTCAGGACTTGGTATGGTCTCTATGAGTTTGTAGTTATGTCTTTTGGACTAAATGCTCCTACAGCTTTTACGGACTTGATGAACAGGGTGTTCAAGCCTTATTTGGATATGTTCGTGATTGTGTTTATAGATGATATTCTCATGTACTCCCGGAGCAAGGAGGAGCATGTCGTTCATCTAAGGATGGTGCTACAGAATCTTAAGGATCGCCAATTATGTGCTAAGTTCAGAAAATGTGAGGTTTGGTTAGACTCAGTGGCATTTTTGGGTCATGTGGTATCAAGTGAGGGTGTATAGGTGGACTCTCAAAAGATAGAAGCGATGAAGAATTGGCCTAGACCCGTTAGTCCTTCGGATATTAGGAGTTTCTTGGGTTTAGCTGGTTATTATTTGAGGTTCATTGAAGGGTTTTTCATCCATTGTAGCACCGTTGACTAAGTTGACCTAGAAGAAAGTGAAGTTTCAATGGTCAGAGGCATGTGATAAGAGTTTCCAAGAGTTGAAGACTCGACTCACCTCAGCACCGGTGTTAACCCTACCTGAGGGTATCGATGGGTTCGTGGTATATTGTGACGCCTCAAGGATCGGCCTTGGTTTTGTATTAATGCAGAATGGTAAAGTTATAGCCTATGCTTCCAGGCAGCTGAAAGTCCATGAAAAGAACTATCCGACTCACGACCTCGAGTTGGCAGCATTAGTATTTTCCTTGAAGATTTAGAGATACTATTTGTACGGAGTCCATGTGGATGTGTTTGCGGACCACAAAAGCCTATAGTACGCGTTCACCTAAAAGGATCTAAATATATATCAGAGAAGGTGGTTGGAGCATCTTAAGGATTATGATATGAGTGTCCTTTATCATCCGATCAAGGCCAATATGGTGGAAGAAACTCTTAGCAGGCTTCCTATGGAGACTGTATCTCATGTAGATGAGGAAAAGAAAGAGTTAGTAAAGTATTTACATCGACTTGCACGACTAGGAGTTCATCTTTTTGACTTGATGGATGGTGGTGTCATTGTTCAAAATGGATTAGAATCATCTTTAGTGACCAATGTTAAGGCTAGGCAATACGAGGATCCTATTTTGGTAAAGTTGAAGGAAGAGGTTCAGAATTAGAAGGTGGAGGTATTCTCCCAAGGGGCAGATGGTGTGCTCCGATATTAGGGTCATTTGTGTGTATCGGATGCTGGTGACCTGAGGGAGCGGATGTTGCATGAAGCTCATGGTTCCAGATATTCTATACATCTAGGTTCCACCAAAATATATCGTGACCTACGGAAAATCTATTGGTAGAGTGACATGAAGAAGGACATAGCAGAGTTGGTGGCTAAGTGTCTGAATTGTCAACAGGTGAAGGTTGAGCATCAGAGACCTTGAGGTGTGCTTCAGTACATTGGTATCCCTACTTGGAAATGGGTAGAAATCAATATGGACTTCATTATAGGGTTTCCTCGTACACACCGACAGTATGACTCTATTTGGGTGGTTGTTGACAGGTTGACTAAGGTAGCTCATTTCCTACCGGTCAAATCTACCGACTCAGCGGAGGATTATGCTAAGTTATACATTTGGTAGTTAGTTCGGTTTCATGGAGTGCCCTTGTCCATCATATCAAATAGAGGTACTCAGTTTACCTCCTGGTTTTGGATCAGAAGGGACTTGGTACTCAGGTCAAGCTTAGCACAGCATTTCACCCACAAATAGATGGTCAGGTGGAGATTCAGACTCTTGAGGATATATTGAGAGCATGTGTGATTGATTTCAAGGGTAGTTGGGATGATCATTTTCCTCTCATGGAGTTTGCATATAACAACAGTTGTCATTCCCACATTCAGATGGCTCCGTTTGAGGCTCTCTATGGGTGAAGATGTAGATCGCCTATTGGTTGGTTCAAAGTCGGTGAGCTGCATTGATAGGACCAGATTCAGTCCATGAGGCCATGGAGAAAGTTCAGCTTATAAGGGACAGGTTGAAAATAGCTCAAAGTCCCCAAAAGTCCTATGCGGATGTGAGGAGGAGGGAGCTTGAGTTTGAAGTTGATGATTGGGCGTTTCTAAAAGTCTCTCCCATGAAGGGAGTTATGAGGTTAGGAAAGAAACGGATACTCAGTCCTTGTTACGTTGGTCTATAATAGATTGTGAGACATGTTGGCAAGCGGCCTATGAGCTGGAGTTTCCCTTAGAATTGGCTTCAGTCCATGTATTGCTCCTAAATAAGTACTTGGGTGACCCGACTTTGGTTTTTCTGATGGAGATATAGGTGTGAAGGATAGCCTTAGCTATGAGGAGGTTCTGGTGGAAATAATTGATCGTCAGGTTTGAAAGCTAAGAAACAAATAAGTAGCTTCAGTGAAGGTGTTATGGAAGAATCATCACATTGAGGGAGCTACGTGGGAAGACGAAGCAGATATGATGGCTAGATACCCACATCTATTCCCTCCTGGCTCAGTTCCATCTTGAGGTATCAGTTTCCGCCTTAGTATTCTATTCAGTTTCATGTTCAGTTCATGTCCCCCAGTTTCTTTCATGTTAATGTATGTATGTGTGATTCATGAATTCACTTCAATCATGTATTCTAGTCCGTAGTTAGTCACTTCGTCAGTTTTCAGCTTCAATGTTCAGAATTTGGCATGGTATTTACATTTCTTAGCTTTTCAATATGTCTACCCGCATTCAAGGGTGAAAGTTCCCAAGGGAGAGATATTTTAATACCCTAAAAGTGCCTAAAACTAGACTCGATATTTTAAATGAAAATTAGTAGAAAAATTAGAAATTTCTTTCAGAACGACTCATGGTACGAGTCGTTGATGGGCCTGACGGATCGTAGGAAGCAACCGTGGTTGGGTTCTGCTGTAAGGAGTTTTGTGACAACGGGTCTAAGAAAGACCCGTTGGTTTATGTAATGGATCGTTGAAAAGGAGTCATTGTGAGGGTGGTCATGATCAAGGAGGCAGGCACGAGTCATGGAATTACTCTTTAATTGGAGCAACGAGTCGTTGTATGCTCCCGTTGGAAGGATTTTCGGAAAATGGGAAGTGGTGAAAATGGATGGTAATGACGAGTCATTGGGACTGGTAATAACTCATCGTGTCCGATCGTGGTAGCAAACCTGTGATTGGAAAATGGGATGAAAAAATGAGGGAAGTAACGACCCGTTGTACCAGTCGTTCTCACCGGCAATGCAGGATTTCCAGGTTTTTCATTAAGGGTATTTTCATCATTCCTAAGACCTAAGGTCCTAAATTACATCGTTTTAAGCTCAGTTAGTAGGGTTTTAAGGGTGTTAAACTTATTTCAAGTATCTCCACTCCATGCATGCAACTTAGAACCTCTCCTTGAAGATCAAGTTTGAAGAATTTCTCCAAATTCTCTCCATTTTTCTTTGGGCTTTCAAGTGGGAGTGTGAATCAGATTTACCCAGGTATATGAGGCTATGAATAAGAGTTCCTTTCACTCTTATGCTCTAAATTCTTCTCAATTCCATGAATTTCAATTCCATGAATTTCAATTCTAGAATCTAGCTTCATGATTTTATGGGGTTTATCCCAATTATTGTGAAATTTTCTATGATATATATATATGGATCAATTCCCTTCATATATCAAATCAGTTTTATGATCTATGGGTGATTTTATAATTATTTTGATTATTAGTTTATAGTTTCAAATTTTAATTAAATTATGCTCAATTACGTGTGCTTCATGAAAAGTCAAGTTATGATTCCATTATGNATCATAATCTTCTTAAGCCCTAAATTATGATTTATGATTTATGATATTATTTCTCTCAAGTACTCATCATGGATTTATGAATATCAAGTATATAAATATTTTACAAGTATGCATGGATTTATGACTCTTGGCCAACTTATGGGCCCTTATTCATAGATAATCATATATTTCAAGTGGGATCCATCATGTGTTACTTTATTTGGCCATTAATTTCATGAATGATTTTACGATTACTATATGAGCCCTCACGTGCATGTTTTTGGGAGCACTGTCTAGCACCGAGAAGACCTGGCGTTCAGGTAAACCCCGTGGTCTCAGAACTACGTGCTACCGTAGGTATATATATTTATTATTGGATCCCTATGATATCACCCTGCACGCACGTCCCCCTACCTAGCAAGTCGGGGACTGTCCTGACCACTTGGGCAAAATAGTGGGGCATCATGTAAGGCTCTATCATGATGGTGTCGGTTAAGACGAGTCCTCCCATTTTCCTCATTATTTATACATGGTTATGTTATGTTACCTTGTCTTAAGTTATGTTTAATCAAGTTTTCTCTTATAATTATGATTATGATTGGTTTACGAATGTTTTGAAAACCTTGAGCCCTTATGTTTACATTATTATATCTACTTTATGATCATGTTGTCCTACTTTTATGAACTCTTATGCATTTTAACTGTCCGTTTTTACTGACTTTTCATGCTCAATACATTTCAAGTACTGACCGCAT
Organism: Datura stramonium; assembly: GCA_018107945.1. Classification (NCBI taxonomy): domain Eukaryota; kingdom Viridiplantae; phylum Streptophyta; class Magnoliopsida; order Solanales; family Solanaceae; genus Datura; species Datura stramonium. The sequence continues at coordinate 239,047 of JACEIK010000434.1, read as the reverse complement.
ACTCTATGCTGTATCATTTCATGATAGAAGCTCTGATATTCAGGTTCAGCCCAGCCTTTAGCCGATTCTCAGAGTTCACATCCCTCAACCAGTGTTGGTGAGTCATCATCCTTCGAGGACATTCAGTTATCTATAGTTATGTTCCTTTAGTTATAGACTTTTGTTGAGCTAGTTGGGGATGATGTCCCATCAACTCATTAGTTATGTTAGAAGCTATTCAGATATTATATAGAAATTAGCTTGTCATTTTTTATTCAGTATCAGCTTGATATGTATGTAGACTTCCGCTATTATGTATGTTAGACTTCTACTTATTTATGTTGAGTTTCAAATATCATTCATGCCATGGGTTGACTTAGAGCTTATCGGGGTTCTTTTTCCCATGTCTCAATCCGGGCCTATGTTCGGATCGTGACAGTAAGGTGATAGAATATGCCTCCAGACAGCTCAAACATCATGAGAAAAACTATCCACTCATTACCTTGAATTAGCAGCAATAGCGTTTGCGTTAAAGATATGGAGGCATTATCTTTATGGGGTTTATGTAGATGTTTTCACCGACCACAAGAGTCTTCAGTACATATTTAGTCAGAAGGATTTGAACCTTCATCAGAGAAGGTGGTTGGAGTTGTTGAAGGATTATGACATGAGCGTGCTATATCACCCAGGCAAGTCCAATGTGGTGGTTGACGCCTTAAGAAGAATGTCCATGGGGAGTGTTGCTCATGTTGAAGAGGGTAGAAAGGAGTTAGCAAAAGATATTCACAGGTTAACTCGGTTAGGATTTCGGTTGGTTGATTCAGCTGAGGGCGGAGTAGTACTTCAGAGGGAGTCAAAATCCTCATTAGTTTTTGAAGTTAAGTCAAAGCATGATGAAGATCTCATACTACTTAAGCTAAAGGAAGCAGTTCTAAGGAAAGAAGTGGAGGCTTTCTCCAAGGGGGAGATGGTGTGCTTCCTTACTAGGGAAGACTGTGTTTTGGACGTAGATCACTTGAGACAGCAAATACTAGCAGAAGCACATAACTCGAGATATTCTATCCACCCAGGTGCCACTAAGATGTACCATGACCTATGGGAAATCTACGGGTGGAACGACATAAAGAGGGACATTGCAGAATTTGTGGCTAGGTGCCCGAACTGCCAATAGGATAAAGTTGAACATCAGAGGCCTGGGTGTATGACACAGGGTATCAGCATACCTACAAGGAAGTGGGAATAAGTGAATATGGACTTTATTACAGGTCTACCTCATACTCGTCAGCAGCTCGATTCAATTTGGGTGATAGTCGATAGGATGACCAAGTCAACACATTTCCTCCCAGTTAAAACTACAGACTCAGCTAAGGATTATGCTAGGCTATGCATCCAGGAGTTAATCAGACTGCATGGGGTGCCCTTGTCCATCATTTCAGATAGAGGCACACAATTCACCTCGTATTTCTGGAAGTCATTTCAAAAGGGACTTGGTACTCAGGTCAAGCTCAACTTAGTTTTTCACCCTCAGACAGATGGACAAGCTAAGAGGACTATTCAAACCTTAGAAGATATGCTAAGAGCTTGGGTGATCGACTTCAAGGGCAGTTGGGATGATCACTTACCTCTCATCGAGTTTGCATACAATAATAGCTACCACTCCAGTATTCAGATGTCCATGTTTGAGGCATTATATGGTAGGAGGTGTAGGTCTCCTATGAGGTGTTTTGAAGTTGGCGAAGATACCTTGATAGGACCAGAATCGGTTCATGAAAGCTATGAATAAAGTGCAACTTATAAGGGAAAGGTTGAAAACAGCTCAGAGCCGGCAGAAATCATATGCTGATGTGGGGAGGGGAGAGTTAGAATTTGTTGTAGATGATTGGGTTTAACTGAAAATTTTACCCACGAAGGGGGTGATGAGGTTTGGAAAGAAAGGAAAACTCAGTCCGAGGTATGTAGGACCCTCCAGGATTTTAAGGCGAATTGGCAGTGTAGCCTATGAGTTAGAATTACCTTCAGACTTAGCATTTGTGCACCCAGTCTTCCATGTGTCACTATTGAAGAAGTGTATCGGTGATCCGACCTTAGTTGTGCCACTAGATAGTGTGGAGTTGAAGGATAGCCTCGCTTACAAAGAAGTCCCAGTTCAGATCCTAGACCATCAGGTTCGTAAGCTGAGAAACAAGGAAGTCGCTTCAGTGAAAGTCTTGTGGAGGAACCAGCTAGTTGAGGAATCCACATGGGAAGAAGAATCAGATATGATTGCCAAATACCCTAATTTATTCCCTTCCAGATCCGTTCCAGCATCACCTATTAAATTGGTCACGCCCCACCTTGGGAGGCATGACTGGCACCTAATGCCACACTAGGATCTAGGCCGACCTAGCTGCGCATATGCACCTCTGGTGCCTACCAGCGACTCAAAATTCAAGAAAACAAACTGCTATATCTCGGCTGTAAACACAACCTCGGGCCGACAAGGCCACGCAGCACCTGTAAAAGAAAATAGCTAACCCAGCCAACATATATAATAATAAAAGGGATCCTATGTGGGTCGATAAGACCACCATGCTATCTGGTTAAAACAGAATGAAAAATAGACAGTCATATCAACACTACAGCCGATAAGGCTGCTAACTATAAGCTATACTAGGCCCCATGCGGCCATCTTATAGAACTAAACATATAGAGGCCCCACACAGCCAACACGAACTACTAACTGAAGAATATAGTATGCAAGCCTCTAAGAGTGAAAATATTGGTGGGGACAGGGCCCCGGCCTACCCAAATGCTATACAAATAAAAGACAGGTAACCTTTACAACCTGGCAACTCTGAATTAAAGGAGCTAGCCAATCTGCTGACTCTGAATAACTGCTAGGAGATCCCAAAACTTGTCTGTCTGAACTTGAAGGCAAGTATACAGTGCCCTATGTGTGGGCGTCAGTACAATATGTACTAAATATGTAAGGCAGTAATAAAAAGCTGAATAGAAGTTGATAAAGACTAAAAGTAAGTAGCAAGAAGGGGCAGAAGATAACCTGTAGGCTTTCTTATCCATAACTTGTATCTAGTAAGTCACTACACAAATATGAGCCGAAACTATACGACTATACATTCATAGGCTACAGATAGCAAGCAAGTATACAAAAAAGAACCTAACCTAGCCCCCATAATCCTGGAAGGTGCAAGAAACACAGAAATAACCTACTAGGGCCCCCATAAGCTCTTGCAAGTATAACTCGATTTATATAACCCTATCCAGGTTCTTATGATTCTACTGGTACTATAGCCAACCTACCTGGCTTCTGGGTCCGCATCTGAGCCCGCTGGACTCCTATAACTGTAGTTGAGCCCATTGGACTCCAGTAATTGCACCCTGGGCACACAAGGCTCAACGGAGGGTCAGTGATACCGATACAACATAAAAGTAGAAGCCCATTCATGGATGGACTGTAATATGGCCCTTGGGCCTGAATATAGTCCCTTGGGACATCACATAGCTCCTCTAAGCAACATCATATAGCTCCTCTAGGTGATTAATAGCTCCTATGGGCGATCAATAGCCCTATAGGTGATGAAACAGTTAGCAACCTTGAAGTTGGTCAACGGAAGGCTATCCTAGGTGGGGTCAATTCCAACCAATATACTACATTTTAGTCTCAATCTAGTCACTCAAAAGGTGTATCTGGCTCTTAAGGCCTAACACAATCGCTACTAGCCTCTAGAATAGTCTGTATAGCTTCCAACAAGCATACCCCGTGTGCCTACATCTGATCAGAGGATCCTGGCAGCAATCGTAATCTTTAATGGTCTAGATAGGATAGGGCAAGATCTGGAGTGTCCTAAACGATGCTCTGAATGTCATTCTAGGATAATGATAACTCATAAGCAAACTGTAAGATCACGGACAACTAACTATTTAGTTCCTTCGGGTAGATCAACTGTAGGGCTGCTACTAATCAGACATACTCCTCAGCAGTCAGCCCCAACCTTCCACAGGCAGCCTACTTAGCCTGAAGGTAATCTTGTACTACAATGGTTCTAGTCCCTTAGACCTTAACTTTGTTTGTTCAGATTTCATATGTCTTCTCTCAGCGATTTCTAGCCTTGTAGGTAGGTTTATCTGACCTGGTCACTCGCGGTAACCTACACCTGAGTATTTATATAAGCAGGCTGGGGCATTGGTCCCACATGCAACTACTAATAAGGTCCCCTCCTTAGGGTAGACACAGATCTATCTGACTTGTATAACTTGGATAACTTCCTGGGTGACCAGTATGACAAGTACTAAGTCGACTGCAACTAACAGTCACTGGCAGTAGCTAACTAGATGGCAGGCTATCACTCATTTCACTAGGCAACCCTAATGCCATTGACTCTAAGGTAAGACCATCCTATCCAAATTCTAGCCCTGGGGCCTTCAAGGTATGCCAACGGTCTTTGGGTGAGCTTTACTGATAATACAGGTGCCAAACTGATAGTTATATCGCCTGGCTAGGCCCTATGCTATCCAAATTACAAACTCAGGCCCAACAACTAACTCTAAACTTCTAAGGCCTTGGCTAAAAGCAAAATATCATAATTCTACTAACATAGTGAATAGAAGAACAGAGTTTCTATGACGCTCCTAGAATGAGTCACACTTCACATACTCTTTCCCAACGAGGGATACTACAATATAATCTCAAAACGTCTTTGAGCAGCTAACCACAATGTATATATAATCATAATCTACTAACAGCAGCTAATCACAACATATATAATCATAATCTACTAACAGCAGCTAATCACAACATACATAATCCTTATCAACTAGAAGAAACTAATTACAACATATAGGATCATTTTATCTGTTCAAGAACATAGGTCATATCATTATACGATGAGAATAACTTGCCGAAGGGATAAGCCTTAACATACCTCGAATGCTGACTTTCGTTCACCAAATAGTTTCCCACCTGAAGCCGGTAATTCCACTCAATTGCGGCCCTTACGCTGAGAGAATAAGGCTATATTCAATACTAATACTCGGTAAACAATGATATCATTTGATACTATTAACAATAATTCAACTTTGTTTAATTCAGCTAAAAACTCACAAGTTCTCAAGAGTTTAGAAGGAAGGAATGCTTACCAATTGCTTGTACCCGCTTAGGACTCAATTTGGAGTAATTTCGACAGCCTTTACTCGGTAGGGTTCCGGTACACCAAGTGAATTTTCAAGAAATAACTCCGCAAAGATGCTTCTCATAGGAATAGAATGTTTGGTGCTTCTAGCAACTACACGCAAGTGCACGTGGTCGAACAAGTAGTAAAATGGCTAAAGTAAGCCAACTATCGATCCCACAGGGACTGAACCAAGGTAATAATCAACTTAAGTGTTAATGAACTATAACTTTAAAAATGCAGACAACAATTTAAATAGGATTTTGAGA
>JACEIK010000434.1:115020-128699 GCA_018107945.1 Datura stramonium | reverse complement strand
TAATAATACATTTTTCCCTTAACTCTTATCAATTAGTAAAATAATCAAACAAATGTTTTTATAAGCTAAAATGCTTTTCATTTTAAAATATTTTTTAATTAAAAAAAATATTTTATCTCATTCCAAATACTCCTTAAATACCGTCAACTTCCACATGGGCATTTCGGGCAGCTCAACATCCCTGACCATATTTCCCGGTCAGTTCTCCCGATTTGCTTTTCTCGGTCTTCGATTCTATTTTGCAAGAAAAAGGCAAAGAGCGCCGATAATTCATAGGCTTTTATTTATAATTTTATTTAACTTTTTCAATTTCCAATTATTAATAATATTGCTTTTATTATAATACCCCACACAAACATATATTCCACATTAGATATTAAATATATACTGAGGTGAAATTTATAAAAATATCATTTCTTTTGTATTTTCTTTTTCTTTTTCCTTTTTTTTTTTTTTAACTTTTTCCTATTGAGAAGCCAAGAACTGGTCAGCACTCAGCATATTTGAGTCTTTTGTTGAGATTTCAATATCTTTGAGGGAGCAGACATTTTTGGGGGTTGCACTTTTTTGAAGTGGGATTATCTGATTCCAGCTTTGATTGCACAGTGTTTGGTGCTGCAACTTCTCTGTTTTGTAAGGTCAAGAAAGCATGTGATCTGAATCAAAGTTAGCTCTTTTTGAGACTTTGAATGTCATATTTTCTTGATTTTTTTCAGCTGGGTCTGAGCTATTTCATCTGTTTTTAGCTTTTCTTCTTCTGGGTTCTTACAAATTTGGGTCCTGGAGAAGTTGGAAAATATTTGGAAATTTCTTTTGCCCCCTTGTGTATTTCCTTCTTTTCAGTGATTTAGGAAAGTGGGTTTTTGATTGTTTGTTTGATTTCAGGGGTTTTTGGTGATTTTAGGGTACAGGTTAGAGAAAAGTTGACATTTTTTGGGGCTGAGGGGGTTGATGAGGGTAGGTGGAAAGGACGTGGGGTTGAAAGTTGGATTCGTGGTGGGGTTTTCATGATATCTGAGTTTGATTTTAGGGATTGAGAAATATGGGATTAGGTGGTGATGGTGTAAAGGGGGAGTCTTGGGATGTAGAGAAAGCAAAGGGGGAGAAGAAGAAAGAGGTTGCTGAAGAGGAGACCGGATGTTGGACTAAGTTGTGGTTTATTGGTAGCTGTATTTCTTCAAGATCTAAAGTTGATAGCTCCATCAGTGGCATCAGCACTCACTGTGGTAACTCTTCACTCACTTTGAAGAAAGATGCATGAAAAATGTTATGATTTGAAAGTCTAATTGCCTTATGTTCTTTGGATTCTTTGGAGAAATTTGTCTTATAGCACCAAGGGCATGTCTTAGTTCACATGGTCCAACTAGCCCAAGATTTGGTTATTGAAGTGTTATTCTCATGCTTTTATCTAGTGAAATGCCTTGAGATTGGTCAGTTGTTATGCAATCACTTGTTGATAAATAAAGGTGGAGAGTTAGCTTGCACATATTTCTTGTACGGGTAGTAGTTGATGATGTTAACTCAAAGGGGTAATAATGGGGCACTCTAAAAATTTTCAAGATTGAGGCTGAATTTTGAAAATTACTAGAGGCCTTTCCTGATGTTTTACTTTTCTTAAACATCCATTTGCAAAGGCTCATTTTTTGTTTGGGTGATATGTCAGTATTTGCATTAAAATGTTGGTGCAACTAAGCAGCTAATTCCCATCGTTGTGGTTGGGTTTTTCTTTTTATGTTTGCACGTGGATGGCCTAATTCAATAGCCAAAAGTTAAGAATTAACTTGTATAATGTGAAACTGAAATAGCCACTTAATTTGCAATCACCTATCTGGAGGAAGGAAGGAAACAATACTGGATTCTTTTATCTACCATTCCATCCTTTATTCTTTGTGAAAGTGACTTTATGGCATGGGTAGCAATTATCTGACAAATGCGAGAATTTCCAGCTGATTTTAGGGTAAATTAGCACCCCTCTCGTCTTGGTCCTTGGGTTCCTGTCTTTTGGAGTGTTCATGCGGGTCTTTCCAAGTCTAGTTGAACAATCATACAAAGAGAGAGAAGTTAGTGATTGCTAATGCTAGTTCACTGTATGAGGACAGTGTTTAAGTTGCAACAGCGGTTAATATCTCCCCTTTTTATGTTGCTTGTTTCAGTAATGCAAATTAGAAAAATTCTAGCATAAAAAAATGCAAATCTGTTTATGGATGTTAGAGTGTTGAACTGTTGTCTTCTTATAATTATCAGCTTATGAGCTAACTTTCGGGATTGAGTTAAGGTCCATTTTTAATCATGGCATCAGCGCCACACCCTTCACCTTTGTTGTGTTTTCCAATGTTGGGCACCCATGTTATGTCTATGCCACAAATGTCCTGCTCTTGGCATGAGGGGTTGTTTCTTTATGTGGTCTTAGATGATACTCTTATCTTATGAGCTAACTTTTAAGGTTGAGTCAATGTCTTTTTTTATCACATGAATTATCAATTAATGACAGAAGGATCAACCAAATATTTTACAAAATAACACTGCAGTTGAAGTCATAGATCTCATGACATGACAATAACATATCAATGAATAATTAATGACTTCGTGGACTTATTTTCTGCTGGACTATTTGTGCACTTGTAGCTCTTATTATGCCAATTCTGGCATCGTGTATGCTTTTTGTTTGATATCTTGGAGTTGTTTAAACCCTTTTCTTTTTGTAACTAACATTTTACTAATCACCAAGGATAAGAATTACAAAGCCATAGCAAAACTGTCACAATTTTCTATCTAATTGAAACTCAGAAGCACCTGGCAGAATAAAGCAATAAGCTATTAAAACTCAAGCTGTTGAATTGTTGCCCTGTTTAAATCCGTTATTTTAGGCAAACCAATTTAACTTCTTATCTTTTCATTTAAGATATATCTACCTATGATCTAACTTCCTGCATTGCTTTAGCAGAAAGTAAATCTACGAATGACACAAGCAGAGATCAACCTGCTGCACCAATTATCTCATCTACGACTACCAGCAATGCGGAAAGTAATTCATCCACCTCCAAACTTGAAGAGGAGCTTAAAGTTTCTTCTCGACTTCGAAAGTTCGCATTTAATGATTTGAAGTTGGCAACAAGAAACTTCAGACCAGAGTCCCTTCTTGGTGAAGGGGGTTTTGGATGTGTCTTCAAGGGGTGGATCGAAGAGAATGGCACAGCACCTGTAAAACCAGGGACAGGGCTTACTGTTGCTGTGAAAACTCTAAATCATGATGGACTTCAGGGTCACAAAGAATGGCTGGTTTGCTGCTCTCTTATTTTATTTATAAAACCTTAATTCTTTTTTTTTTTTTTTTGGTTTTGTATTAAGTTTTGTCCATTTTGCAGGCTGAAGTGAATTTCCTGGGTGATCTTGTGCATCCTAATTTGGTTAAACTGATTGGTTACTGCATTGAAGATGATCAGAGACTGTTAGTTTATGAATTTATGCCTCGAGGAAGCTTAGAAAACCATCTGTTCAGGAGTATGTAGCTGACTCTTCATTTTGTATTCTTGAATATATTTGCTAGTGATCAATCTTTGAAAAAGAAAAAACATTGATAGTGGATCTACGGGTTATATTTGTTGGCCATATTATTGAGCATTTTATTAATGTGCTTAGCTAATCTTGCAAGGGCTGTTAGCATTGCTTTCGTTCCATAAGGTCTCTTCCTGTGGAATAGAACTTGAAATTCTCTTTAAGCTCTGTAGCTACTGTAGCATGCGATAAATTTAATTCTTTTATAGAAAGTTTACTATGATATAATGCAACTAAGCCTTGTAAATTTTGAAATCCAAATGGTATATGGGGCTCTCCACATTAGCAACGCAACCATTGATGTGGAAATCAGATCATTACACATTGTTTGTTCCCAGATCGAAGTGATGCAGGAGTTCCATAAAAGTGAGGGCCGGATTAGTTGGGTTGTCAGATTTTCTTGCATCCATTTGTGGGATTACACTTGGTATGTTGTTGTTGTCGTCATATTTTCTTGCGCATATTAACCAGATTCAAGCCATGGTAGCTCTAGGACCTATGGGATATATGATTTTCAGAAACTTTATACTTTGCCTTTGTTATTTGCTTCTGGAAACTTATCAGTTCTGTTAGTCCTACATTACATTTGGTAGGCTTAATTTCCACTTTTCAAGACAGGAAGAAAATATGTCTTGGTTGATTTGGTAGGATATAGAAGCTTGATCGAAGATTTTTCCTGTTTTCTAGTGTTCAAAAGGGCAGCCAGTGCATTAAAGCTCTCCCTATGTGTGCGGTCCGGGGAAGGGCCGACCACTAGGGTCTATTGGATGCAGCCTTACCCAGCATTTCTGCAAGAGGCTGTTTCCACGGCTTGAACCCGTGACTTCTTGGTCTGTTTTCTAGTGTTTGGTCCCATAAATTGGTAAAAAAATCTTTTCCTGGGATTTACATGTTGCATTTTCTAAGATCATCTATCAGTTTTGGAGTCTAAATAGGAAGACTCACAAGCTTTGCCATTTTGGACGTGTCATGGACAATGCCTCACTCTATTTTGGATTTCTTACCTAGCTGGAGAAGAGATGGTCTAAATAGGAAGACGCACAATCTTTGGAATACTATCCCCATCGTCATCTGGTGGACAATTTGGATAAAAGAAACAACAGAATTTTTGGAGGCAAACATAGCAACATACATTGCTTTAAACAAAATTGTATTTCTTTGGTAGCTTTTTGGCGCAGCATCAACAACATACCCAGGGTAATCCGATACATGGAGTCTGGAGAGAGTAGCTTTTTGGTGCATCATGACCATTGTAAATGAAGTAGATTCCATGCTAGATATGATTGAGGCCTTGCACACTTTGTTATCTTTAACAGCTAACTTTCCATCTTAGTACTGTTTTTACATTGATATAATTTCATTACTAATCCAAAAAAAAAAACAAATGTACCGGACTGTCATCTGATACTTTTTTAAAAAAAGAGTTGGGGTAGGGGAATGTGAAATGAGGGAGGGATTACAAGGTGGTAAATCGAACTCTCGCTAACAAGGTGAAAGTTTAGGTTGCCAACCAACTCCTACTAAGATTCCCCACAACTGTCATCTGATTCTATTAGCAACTTACTGATGTCATCGACTCCTATGATAACCTCCAAAGTCCAAACAGGTAGCAGCCCATAAATCTAGTCATATGCCCAAAAGAGCTGTGTTTTTCAATGTAATACACTAATATATCTGTAGAAGTATTCACATCTCTAACTTATTTTGTACACCTGACCCACCTAAGAGATTTATTAATTTTTTTAGTTAGCGGGTGTATCCTGCCCTCAGGGAAGATGTATATAGTTGTTCATCTACACACTCTTGATGATGACCATCTCTCTAATGTTAATTGACCCAAGGTAGCACGGTATTCAATTTGGTGATGTGATCAAGTCTTCTAAATCCTCAGTGGAGTAGGATCCTGGAGTGGTTTGAAGTGATTGTGCTGCTCTTACTCTTGTTTTTCTGTTTCCCTTTAAAACATTTCCACGGTGTGTCAAGTCAAATGTGGTGCTTTAGAGTATTAACTGCCTGCAAACCAAGTATAAATAATGCTTAAATAGTGAGACGCACTTGAGGTTCCTCCTTTGAAATATTTTTGAGTCCTACAGTAAAATATGAAGCAATAATCTTGAGAAGTGATGATGCTTGCTGTATATAACCGAGCCCACAAGTTCAGGTTCAGCTTCTGTTTTTTTGGGAGTTTGTAATACTTGAGCTCGGCCCTGAGCCCAGGCATCAAGATTCTCTATTATACACAATACATAATGCTCCGATTTCAATTCCTATGTAGCCATCAATTTAATTAGGCAGGAAAGAAAAACGTGAAATTGTGGGGAGGGGATAGTGTTTCACGGGGAAGATAAATGATATCATACTTACATTTCTTGGTATCTGTTTGAGCATGCTCATTAGAATAACCAAAAGATGAAGGCTTTTATAATTTTGCTTTCTTTTTTCCGCTTAAGAATGCTGTCTGAATTAAGTGTAGTGATAGTGGTCTAACCTTGTGAAATTTTAGTGTAAATCTTTATGTTAATATAATGTACCGTCTGCAGAAAAGTTTCATGTTCATCGTATTCTCTGCTAATAAAGCTTTTATGTGCAGGATCCATGCCTCTTCCTTGGTCTATCCGCATGAAGATAGCTCTGGGCGCTGCAAAAGGCCTTGCCTTTCTTCATGAGGAAGCAGAAAGACCAGTAATATACCGTGATTTCAAAACATCCAACATTCTACTAGATGCGGTATGTTTCAGTACATTGGAAAAAGGAAAGACCTTTCCCCTTTGAATTTTTTTCTAAATATTCTTCTCTCAGGATTACAATGCCAAACTTTCTGATTTTGGCCTTGCCAAAGACGGTCCTGAGGGTGACAAGACACACGTTTCCACTCGTGTCATGGGAACGTATGGTTATGCAGCTCCCGAGTATGTGATGACAGGTAGGGTTTAGATCTTGGTGGTTCTTGTAATTCATACAATAGTTACCCATATGGTTGACTCAACTTTATCAATTTTTATGTCACTTCAAGTCTAACCTAGTTGGACACTATTTTGCTCGAAACACCAAATCATTTTTATACTAGTTTTTCTTGCTTTTGGATACCTTTCTGTACTACTCCATAACCTGAATCACAGTTGAAGAATTTTCATTACGTTTGATGCTTTGTTGATTACAACTTCCATAGGATGGCTGATAATTACCTCTTACTGATTTTAAATTTGTCCTGCTCATTTGTCTCAGGGCATCTTACATCAAAGAGTGACGTCTACAGTTTTGGTGTAGTCCTACTTGAAATGATAACAGGTAGGAGATCGATGGACAAGAACCGGCCAAATGGGGAACACAACCTTGTTGAATGGGCACGGCCTCATCTTGGTGAAAGAAGAAGGTTTTACAGATTGGTAGATCCTAGACTTGAAGGCCATTTCTCTATAAAAGGTGCTCAGAAAGCTGCACAGTTGGCTGCTCGCTGCCTTAGCCGTGATCCAAAAGCTAGGCCTATGATGAGTGAAGTAGTTGAAGCCTTGAAGCCTTTGCCAAATCTTAAAGACATGGCCAGCTCGTCCTACTATTTTCAGACAATGCAAGCAGACCGAGTTGGGTCAAGTCCAAGTACCAAAAATGGCGTTAGAACACAGGGATCATTCTCGAGGAATGGACAACAACATCCTAGAAGTCTTTCAATCCCAAATGGTTCTCATGCTTCGCCATACCATCATCAGTTTCCTCAGAATTCACCAAAACCAAACGGCAAAACTTAGTATTGGATTGGCAGTTATCTGTTTCTACCATTCTTTTCTTTTCTCTCCAGCTATGAAAATATTTTGTTGGCCCCCTCCCGTTTGTCGCTGGATGAACTGGCAAAAGGGAAGGAGTGCACAATTAATTAAGTTGTGATCTTTGGAAATGCTGAACTCCCACTTGAAAGAATGTATTGTGCGCGGAGCTCGAGTCCATGGAGTAAATATTTGTGTTGGTGTAACTCTCTCTAGTCCTATCCTTGGTTAGTCTGTGTTCTTTCACTTTTGGTTCGAGTATGTCAAAGTGATACTGGAAACATGAAGGTCGGATTGAACCTCATAGGACAGAATTATCTGAAACCTGTGCTAGTCGGAGCTAGTAGTACCTGATAGGATAGTTGAGGTGTACACAAGTTGGCTCTTGGTTCTAACATCACAATTATTATTATTTTTGTTAACAGAAAACAAGCATAAAGGTGAAACTACAATGTTGACTCTGCCAAAATAAGTGCCAATTCATGGTCAAAACTACCAACAACTCGCCTCTTTTTTTTCTCCTCCCTTAAACCCACAACAAGTACCACAGGAAGTATTCCTTTTTCTGTTAGTAATGGTAAAAATGAAGGGCCCCTTGCAGTAACTATAAAGTTATGTCTGTGTAATTTGTAGGTCACCCGTTTGAACCTTCAAATCAACTACTGATTCTGACATCAGGGTAAGCTATTCAATTGTTCACCAGTGAGTCCATATTGCCAGCTGACAACCATGCTCTCCAATCTCATGACGTTATGGTGTTCTCATTCCTTTGAAAAGATTCAGTTTGAATAGTGGATTATGAAGCAATGAAGCATATGCTTCTGATCCAAGTGTGGAGGTTCTTACACTGTGATGGTAGAGTAGTCAAAAACCAATGTAACCTTGGTCCCTGTTCATGTTTGTGCATACCTTAGTATCTGTTCTGTCTTTCAAGAATTGATGTGGTCAGAGAAAATCATTAGATGGATTGTAGTCTGGAAAGAGAATGCGAATCTAGCCACCACTTTCTCGATTTAAAGAAAAAAGAAGAAGATGCAGGTCAAATCCCCATCTTTGCACCTTTTACTTGCTTCAAGGGATGGTGCGTCTGAAATCTCAAGGCTTACGGGACGGAATTCAATCAATGAATATGTTTCTTAGAAGGAGATGAACTATCTATAGATTTGTATGTAAGGATGCTATAGGAATTAAGAGAAAGCTGTTTCTTAGAAGGAGATGAACTTAGCGCGCCATAGGAATTAAGAGAGAGCTTACATGAAAGGATCACTTCACTGAAAACTTTATCTTTGGTCTGACTATATCAAAATGGGTTTTTGATTGTGATATGAGATGGTGGTTATTATCCACAACTAAAGTTGAGCTTACTCATTCATCCATGTTTCTGAAAATGGCCATCATGTTCTTAGTAATTTTCTTGATATAAGATGCATGCCAAAGGAAATTTGTGATGGTAAAAGAAGATGATGAAAGCATGTATTGCACAACAATTTTATTCTTTTAGATAGTTACACAGAATCAGAATCCAACAGTTGATCTTTGAGTAGAGTCTTCCAGCTGAAACATGCCAAGAATTAGCTCACACAGTCAAAATATTCAACTGCTTAGCATTCTGCATTCTTTCTCATGCAGCACGACGGGTTAACTGATCCTTGGATGTACTCTCGAATATCTTGTCAGCATTTCCAACCTCAAACCCGTCCCTTCTATGAAACTCCTCAACCTAAGCAAGTATCAAAATATAGTTGATCACATGTTCTACAATAGTGACATAACAGGCACACATTAGGAAGAAGCAAGAGAAAAAGAGGCGCTTCATTGGAGTGCAGAACTCTAGTTTACATTCAAGCTACATCTTGTTACCATTTGGTTGAAAGAAGCATAAAGTCTTGTATCCCCGTATGGTTAAAATTAGCGAATGCAACTAAGTGAAAGGCAGCACCATGAATTTAGTCAAGCCCCAAGCATAGAACCAAAACCTCGAGACAACTTTTTCAACTCAACAGAAAATGTTTTCCCTTTCAAGAATTAAATAGCATTTTATTCTGTTACATTGCCATATAAGCATTTGAACAGACATGATTTTCCAACTTTGGAGGAAATAGGCAATATCTGGTGTGTTGTATAGAATGACTGTGCACTCATGAAACTGCGGTGACACATATTTTACTTCTTGTATGTAGTTATAAATAGGTGTTGGAAGTACCAAGTTCAAGTTATTCAGCTCATTGCTTTTACTACAGAGAAATATGCAAGAAACCAGAGGGATAATTAGAGCTAACCTCTTCTGTGGGTAAATCTTTATATTGCGGTAGTACAAGCCGCTCAGCAAATTCGATGTATGAACAAGGTACTGCTTCTGTAATTCCATCTGAAAATTCGAAAGAGGTAGAATCTGCTACGGTTGAACTTTGCAGCAGAAGACCATCAGGGCTCACTGGTGAGGAAGAGAATAAATCAAACTTGTTAATATTTTGTGACCATTTAAAAAGAACTGTATCTCTTATAAGAATGAGATTTCAAAATCAACAGATTCTACTGATGAAAATGAGTAAAATACGAGATCAGTACATGTTCTGTATATTAAAAAATTTGATGAGCAATAGCTTTCTGAGATGAAAAGAAGTAACAAAACCCAGCCCCGAAAAGCTCTTCAACCTGGATTTCATTCATTGAAGTACCAAACAGATACACAGAGATTTGTCCTTTAAAGTCCCCGTCGACTAACATAATAATATAGTTTCCACAAAATTTGGAGATCACAATGTAATGCGTTATTAAAAGCAATTGCTGTAATCTTCCTACTTCTGCTAATTTACATTGGTTCTGATTAGGCCTAGATTTCAGATTTCAAAAGAAATTGTAAAACTAAAAGCTCAAGTTTAACACTAGTTACGCATCACCAGAGCTTAAAACTGATCATGCACTGTTTATTCTATCTTTATTTGGATCATGCCTTACATCCAATATCCAATGAAAATGTATCCTTTCAGAAGAAAGAGACTTAAAGGGCCTCCTTATGGTTGTCTTGTCCCGTATTTAGAACAACCATCCTTTAAAACCAAAGCATCTGGTGCACATTTTTGGAGGAGGAAATCAGTAAACTGGGGTTATAGCAGGCAGGAAAGACTTCCATCTCTGGTGAACTAACATATATCAAGTTTACGAGATCTTGGTTTCATACGATTGCTGAACTGTTCAATGCAGAACTTACCGAGAACACATCAAGTAAAAGAGCAAGCAAATAAACAACATGTACTTGAGTATATTCTTATGATAAGATGCAGCTACAGTTAAGCATGCAATATTACTAATTGCAAGCTTACATAAAAGTTACTTTGTACTAACCCTTTAGAATACCCCCTTCAGAGTTCAAATTGAAACCATTTTCCTCAATAAATTGATTTAGATTTCCGATGCTTCTCAGATTTGATGCCAAGCGATGAGTAGATATGGTAACATGATTCAATGCATATCCATTGACAAGGGTCCAGGCAGCATACTCGCTCTCCCTGGTAATTGAACAATCACCATAGAAGTACCAAAATAATTAATTTGACAATGCTGCTCATGAAAATTAGCATCTGAATAGTTCAGTTGGTTGTTATAAAGTAAAAAGGTACAAAATTCTGCTAGAGATGTATAATATCATCCCTGCTCTCCTAATGGCACCAGTAAGCTACAATTTATTGGAATGTCATTATTCAATTTAATATATGAGCTAGCACGGGACATGTAAAATAAAATATGAAATGAAAACGTGGAGGACATTGACCAGTACCTAGCCAGTTGTTGAAATTCAGAATACGAGGGTTTTTCCCATGTCAAAATCCCAAATGCACTTGCAAGTGCTGCATACTCTTTTCCGCAGCGAGATATGTCAGTGTACTTTTTAATTATATCCTGCAACCAAAGAAGAAGAATCATGTAATTCGAAATTTGATCAGCCATTGATTATTTAGAAGTGAAGAACTAGAGAAAAATAGGGGTTAGTAAGGATAAACATGAAAGTTCTCTCTCTACTTCTGAGAGATGGTGAGGAACTGAATGGTCTGAGGGTGTCACACTATGTCACATCATATTTGAAGTTCGGAACATGTTCAAGAACAATTAAAGTAATTCAACCACCAAGCAAAAACAATACCTCCACTGGGAAAGCTATCATCAATGTGCCATGCGATGAGATCAGAACGACTAAAATCAGAACAATTACAAAGCATTCTGAAGCATTCTCCCTCAGTTTTATTTTAATCTAATATCAGATTACAGTGGGTATGTTGTTGTTGTATCTGATTCAAGTAAACCGAAACTTGAGAAGAAAAGGGGGCAAAAATTTTATGTGCAATATCATACAGCAAAAACACCAAACTTTTGAAATGTGATATTCATCCGTAAGACCAAAAACTGTTCCATTAAAAGCATACAAAAAATAATGTAAATTAGCAACAAGCTGATGAAAAACCTGAGCTTCTGGACTAAGCTGATCGACAAGCAGTTCTGATATAAATATTCTTGGCAATGGCCCATTAACCCCACTGCCGCGATAGGAAGTTGAAACCTTGGGAGGAGAAAACCAGAAAGCTTTCAACTTCTTAGCAGGGAATCTCAACTCTTCTCGTTGTTCATAACCAAAATCTGAGAAGAACTTTGACATAGACTCAATGCCATGGCCATTTACCTGCACTTATCAGCACTACAAAGATCAATAAACACCAGTTTATTAAGTATGTTCATAAACAAACTTTTATAAACACCATTCAAAATCCTTCAATTACAGAAGAATTGTCATACCCCAAAGGTCCTAAAAGCAAAGTGATCATAGCAAATTTGATCACCATCAGCAGAATGAACAAGCTCCAAAATGGCCTTAGCAGTGGGGTTTTTATTCAGATATACTGCTTCCATGCTTGCCAATACACTCCTGAAGAATGATTCACTTCCCTGAAATATTCATTTGAACAGTAAGGTCAAAAATCTTAGTCAATCAACACCATCCAAAAAAGGGGAAACAAAACCAACTGACATAAGAGGATGAAAATAATGTTGCAGACTTAAAATAACTGAGAGCCCATTTGGATAGGCATAAAAGCTGTATTTAAGTTCTTTTCACCTTTTTAAAGTGCGGTAAAATTCAGAGTTGCTTTAAATCAAGTGCTTTTAAGCCAAAGGCAATAAGTTGGGATTGTCCAACTTATTGCTTTTGACTTATTTTAGCTTAACAACTATTTTGCTTTAACTAATCTGTTAAATTTTTTATNCTATTTTGCTTTAACTAATCTGTTAAATTTTTTATTATAAATAATTATCTTTAACCAATATAAATTAAGCTCCAACGCTTAAAAAGTTAATTGTTTTTCAGCACTTAAGCGTAATAGCTACTTAAATTCAGTCAATCTTAATGGGCTAAGTAATTCTACATGATATTAGAGCAAAACGATATTCCGTTCTAACAACCCGTACAAATGAATAAGTTAAACAAGTCTAAAATCTATTTCTAACAACCCGTACAAATGAATAAGTTAAACAAGTCTAAAATCTATTCTCAGCTGGTAGACCAATTTTTCCTCCATCGTAGTGAGAAAATGAGATCTTGTCTTTTTTACAGTTTGAATAGAAAAAAAAAAAAATCTTTTCGGATCTCTATAAAATGAAATCCAATGGAGATAGCTCCTAAAAAACCATAAAACTAAAATTATTTTGTAAAAGACTAAAGAATCATTTTTCCCGTTATGCCCTAGCCCTATAACAGCTAATCATTAAAAGATTGTTCCTTTTTAACAGCTACTAGATGAAACTGTACAAAAAAAATAACTTTTTTATGCCAGCACACAACATACAAAAAGAAAATAAAAAATTGGTGCGATGCCTGCGAAAAACATACAATCCCACATAGTTAAGAGATTATACTACAATTAACAACAGCTAATCAATGATTATACACACAAGGGGTATGAGGAAAAATTGATGTACCTGAAAAGAAGAATCTTGAATTACAGCTCCATCTTGGGTTTTAGCAGCAGATATCGCTGAGAAACTCTGATTTTCCATGGCAAAATTAGAGTTCCAAAAAGGGTTCTTGAACTTGTTAAAATGGCAAGAAGAAGAAGAAGAAGAAGAAGAGGGGAAAGAGAGGGATTTAGGAAGAATTGATGATTTGAAGGAAGAAGATGAATAGAGAGAAAACATGGAAGAAGGGAATTTGATCATTGAGGACATTTTTGATTTGCTTATTTCCTTAAATGGGGTTATATCAAAATTTTTGTTTTTTAATGAAATGAAGTTTCAAGAAATGTTCTTTCTTATAGTATTCTTCTGTTGAGTTACGTTTGTGTCAGCAGAAGAGACAACCTAAGTTTCCAGTTATCG
>JACEIK010000434.1:92189-103659 GCA_018107945.1 Datura stramonium | reverse complement strand
TCCACACGCCAGTCGGGCCTGGGTGTGAAGGGGGGTGTTAAAGTGGGTTAAAGTCCCACATTGGTTGGGAAATGGACTGATGGTTTGTTTATATGGACTTAGGCAATCCTCCCCTCATGAGCTAGTTTTTGGGGTTGAGTTAGGCCCAGGTGTCATATCTTTACAAGGAGAACACAGTACACAAATTTGTTACATTAAAAAATATACTAAGAAATTTAAGATTCATTTTTAGGTGTTCATTTTTTTTATGAAGATTGATTAAAAAAAACATATGATAATAGAATAAAGTGTTGTATTTCAGTTCTACAATTACTAAATCCAAGAAATTTAAGGAGATGCACGATTTGATACATAACATCAAATACAAGAATGGATAATAGGGGGAAGTTCTTAAAAATGAAAAATTAGTTACATACTTAGATCCTCCTACTTCAAAAAATATAAATCATCCTACAAGATTAAGTGAACAAAAAGAAAAAAAAAAGGAGTAAATTTTATGGGTGGTTATTAAGCTTTGTGTTTATTATTCAAAAGTCTCTACTCTTTGTTTTGTTACATAAAAATCATTCAACTTTGCCTCACATTTCACAAAAGTAATTTTAATAAAATTTGGTTAATATCCTACCTAAAATATAAGAGAAAATAACAAAAATATCTCTTAAATTTGAAGATAGGTTCAAAATGCATCCTTCAAAAAATATCCTTGATTCACTTGTAACAACAAAAAAATAATCAGCTAGCTGGAAACTCATCTAACTAACTTACAGAAGAAAGAAAAAAATTAGATTTTACTTAATTACTAAGAAAAAGAAAAATATTAGACATTAATATAAAAATAAATTACTATATCAATGTACTGATTAAAAAAATAATATAAAAGTTATTTTGTATATAACGGTATTAATTTTGAGGACTTAAATTATTAGGGGCTTAAAGAAAGTGCTTGACTTGCTTTAGGGTATAACTGACAGTGTATATGTGTTAGAGCTCCTGCTTCCAAAGTTGTTTTGTCAACTTTGATTATGACCTCCTTGTTCATTTCTACCACAATGATCATCTTGGACTTGTGGCTGCGGTTCTTCATTGATTTTGATAGTTTGAATGTTGAAAGTTCTGATTATGGTTTAAATAGTTCTAATTAGATATACTCTTTGCATATTATTTATGTAATTTGCATCTTCAATCTGCATGGGAGATTGGTCTTGATATTGTTGACCCTGCATTAGAAGAGGAGGATTTTGCATCTGTAAATGACAAGTTTGTGGCTGTTGAGGATACCCTTGCATTTGGGAAAGAAAAGTCTGTGTTTGCTAAGGATAACCTTGCATTTGGGGAGGATAACCTTGCATATCATCAACCATGTTTATTTTCTTAAGCTCATTATCAGTCAATCGTTTTGTGAGCAAAGCAATGTTTGTCATCAAGGTTGTCATAATTTGGTCACGCTCTGCGTTCTCCTTTATCGGATGACTCATAGATCACTAATGTTGATATCCCCATTGTTATCTATTGCATGCCAAATGTGGTTGTGCTTGGTGATTCTGTCAAGAATGGTGGATATGCGGTTGTATGTCTTGTTTATGAAACAGTCACCCGCCGTATTATTCTATGAAACAGTCACCCGTCGTATTATTCTATGAAACAGTCAACCTTCCATATTATTCGCCACCAATTGGGTAAGAAAATTCAAACCAGTATAAAACTTCTCATGAAAATGTTTCTTAGGGAACCAATAAGTAGGAGCTCTAAGAACATACTGTTTGAACCACTCCCAAGACTCAAATAACTACTCCCCCGGCAGTTACCTGAATTAAAAGATTTTATCTCTTTGTTCCACTTTCATGCTCGGTGGAAATCACTTCTTCAAAGACGCGTTCACCAATCCTGTCCATGTTTGGATAGAGTTTGGTGGAAAGTTATAGAGTCAATCTTGGGATTCTCCACCAATAAAATATTTAAAGACTCTTAGATGAGTAACATCATCAGATATAAATTGCTCTGTTTATGCATATTGCACACCTCGAAGAAATTCTATAAATGTTGATGTAGGTCCTAATCTGTGGAGTTGTAATGGTATATATACCCCTATCAATCTTGAAAGTAGGAGCATTAACTTGGGGAGGTACAATAGCACTAGCATACTCAATATCATCATTCACTTCAGAAAATACATTATCAACCTCGATGTTTGGGAGAGCTGCCATTGTTCACAAGCGGTGTAATAGAACACTAGAATAAACTATATTTAACATTCCTCATAGTAAGAAATTGTAAACAGTCATATGCAATATAATTTACCCAACTATGAGTAGGGATCAAATCCCATAAAAAAAATAGGTGAGAAAAGATTATTGGAGTGATAAAATATATGATTTGTCATCTAGCGAAACTATTCTAATGAATATCGAAGTAATTGATATTGAAAACTAAATTGTAAACTATATAATAATGCAAGTGTTTATGTTCAGTAAGAGAATTAAACCAAGGTTGTATTCTCGTTTCAGGTTTCTCCACTTGAAGTTTTCATTCAAGATCCCAAAAGCAATTTTCTATTTATATCAAGGTAATCCCTATACAATCACTTAATGTCTCTCAATAATTAAGCAATGATTCTTTTGATTTAATCTCTCAAAGACATCAGAGCTTAATAAGATCGATTATATTTTGCCAAGTAAATTTAATTTATTTCTAAGAGAACTCATTAAACAAGCGTTAGTCCCTTGAGTCCTTATTGGTTAATCCTACAAAACTCTAGTCAACTCTTTCAAGTGTATTTAGAGAAAAATTGACATGAATTGATGTTTACAACCACTTGAAAATCAAGAATTAATCAAATATAATTAAGCCCACTATCGGAAATCAAGATGAGATATCTAGATTTTGCAACTCAATTGGGTTCACAATCTTAGTATAGAAATTAGATACTTATGAAGAGAAGAGAAACAAAATATTGAATTAAACATGAAATACTTACAATAACTTGTTAAGTTGATAGATCTACAAAGCCCAAAGCAAATCTTCACAAATTGAATAGAGAAATAGTCTAGAAACACCTACAATATGATTTTCTACTCTAGGATCTGTTCTCTATACAAAAAGACCTAAAAATACTTTTTACACTAAGCTAGAAATTCAAATCGTAATTTATCTCGAACTGCTCTAGATACCACTTACAAACCATAAAAATAAAGTACGGTCCGTAGATTGCGACCGCATATTCTATGCTCTCCAAAACTGGTGCTTGACTACAAACCGTAAAATCAATTTACAATTAGCAGAATTCTTCCGTATCTATCTTTTGTCTTTAGCACATCTTCACCGTATGTCAATTTGCGAGTCATACTTTTGATCTGCAGTTCATATCTGCCTCTTATCTGTTGAAACTTCAGCTTGCTGCTTCTCTGTGTCTTGACTTATGGGGCTCATTTACGGACCGTAGATGGATTCTACGAATTGTATCTGATTTTGTATATTCTCCACAATTAGAACATCCTCTAAAGTCTTCCTATAAATTAATAGACAGACCGCATAATCAATCTGCGGTCCGTATGTTGCACTTTTCGAGTAGAATTTCCTGATTTTGCAGCTCCTTCATTTCATCCGGATTTTTGAAACTTAGTTAAACAACTGTATTAACTTGTAATAGTACTTTAAAACATGCAAAAATCTATGAAAAGAAGTACAAATGTGTCTAAAATTCTGACACATTAACACCCCCAATTTAAAGTCTTTTCTTGTCCTCAAACAACTAAAATAAGAAAATCTACTCTAAACTAATATTCCGGTCTCACAAAGTGCAATATTTATGATGATTTTGATAAATAGCTATCAACATTCATTTTTCAAGTTTAATTTACTACACCCTCCATCACATTAAAACATAGTTCTCACAACTATTAATACTGACCATGCATTCTCTATCCCTGATATTATTTTCAATTAAATTTACTGATTTATGAAAGACACCTAGGCCGAGAAGCAATCATATTTAATCATTTTTATCCATATGCCCTCACTTAAGACCAAAGAAATTACTCATTTTTATATTGAAATCTCTCAGAGGATACGGACAAAAAATCAAAAAAGAAGAGAAAGAATGCTCAACTCTTACAAAGATGCTCATAAATCATATTGCAACTACCATAGGCTTGTTTGTGTTCTCAAATGTCATTACTTTTGGAAGATTGGGTTGAGATCATATAAGGATTTTTTAAAACTAGTAATGTTGTCTCAAAAGAGTAGATAAGATAAATATATAAAACTTAGTGGCTTTGTACCCTCCTTGAAGAAAGAAAAGCCTTAAGTTGGAGGAGAAGAAACAAAAAGAAGCAAAAAGTAAAAATATGGATCTAAGCCACTTCCCGAAGCATAATAAGCAAGAATGTACCGAAGAGAAAAGAAAAAGAAAAAGAAACAAAAAAAGAAAAAGAAAAAGAAAGAGAAAAAGTGAAAAAAAAACTCTTAATAAGCTGCTTCGGGTTGTGAAATGTCATAAAAAAGGAAAGAGAGAACAAAAAGATAATAGAAAAGTGATATAGCGTTAAAATAGGGTTGTAAGATGGTATTAGACTGATATTGTTCCTGTGCAGGTTGTGGCTAGTGTGTTGGTATTGTTTTCGGTTTCTGTTTCTGTTGTATTGTCTCTATTTGTTCTGTTGCCTTACATACTCAGTATATTCTCCGTACTAATGCCTCAAGCCTGACGGTGCATCATAGATGCCTGTAGGTGTTGAATGATAGGTAGCTCGTGATCCTCGTTAGCTGAGTAGAGTTCCAACTTGGGTGGTAAGCACCATGTCATCTGGAGTTATCTATTTATCTTGATTTTGTGTATATATGTTGTTGATGGATAGGTAGGGGCTCTGTCTCGATTTTTTGACTGTTGTTTAGAGGCTCATAAACGTGTGTTATGTCTTTTGTGTGTTTTGTGTAGCATTGGTTGAAAAAAATTAAAGTTGATTTTTTGAAATAGCTTAGAATATTCTAGTAAAGTTTATAGAATAGCCTAGTGTAGTATCTAGGATAATCATCTTGAAGAAATATCTAAATATTCTAGAGTAGAAGATAAAGTTACTAGACTTTTCTTGTAGATGTATCTAAAAAAATATCTAGAACCATCCATAGACTAGTATAGATGGAAGTGGTCTTGTACATTTGTAAGCAACCAAAATCCAAAGCAATTCAAGAAGTCTTCTTCCGTAACAAAGTTCTCCTATTCAAATTCTTCCTTATCTTTTCATAACTTCCTCTTCTTTAGTTGAATCTTCCAATCTTAATTAACGATCTTGGGCTAGCAGAAGGTTTCTCTGTTTATATCTTCTTATTCTATTCTCTACATGGTATCAGAGCTATAACCATACATCGGCTTGTGGATTTTATTTCAAGATCGAGTCAGTGGTAGATTCAACTGGTTTCTCTACATGAATTTCAACGGTTGGCTAATGGGCTGGGAATGGAGTTGTTGAACCAGTCCAATTACAATGTATAGAATACATGTATGGAATCATACCTTATGGGTGAGGATTTGTAGTAATGGGAGTAACACAAGTCCTCTTGTCGACGTACCGAAAATAGTAGCGCATGCAAGAAATGGAAGCAGATTAATACGAAGGCGGAGTTCATCCTGAAGAGGTCCATCTCTTCCAATTTATTTGATCATATTATAAGGTGTAAATTAGCTCATGAAATATGGAGGACTTTTGACCAGTTGTTCAACAAGAAGAATGAAGCTCGGCTACAGATATTGGAGAATGAATTGGCTAACACCACTCAACATAATCTTTCTATTACCGAGTATTTTTTGAAGATTAAGAACTTATGTTTTGAGATCTCATTATTAAATCCGGACAAGGCTATTTCTGAAGAACGAATGAAAAGAATTATCATTCGTGGATTGAAGTCAGTATATATTTCATTTGTTACATCTATTCAAAGATGGGCTCAACAACCATCCTTGGAGGAGTTTGAGAATCTGTTGTCATCAGAGGAGTTACTAGCCAAATATGGCTGAGATATCGATGAAAAAAGGGGAAGAAAATGCTCTT
Source organism: Datura stramonium (assembly GCA_018107945.1). Taxonomy (NCBI): domain Eukaryota; kingdom Viridiplantae; phylum Streptophyta; class Magnoliopsida; order Solanales; family Solanaceae; genus Datura; species Datura stramonium. The sequence goes on along the minus strand of JACEIK010000434.1, from coordinate 97,615 downwards.
TTAGCAAACAAGAGACACTTTAAAGGAAACACGTACTCTCAATCTTCAGATGGTTCAAGCTCGCTAGGAAAGAAAAAAGAGTCTTCTAACAATCATGTTAAGAAGCCTCTAAAATGTTATTGGTGCGGGAAAATAGGATATTTAAAAAGCTATTGTCGAGCTAGGGAGAGAAATATGACTCAAATTGATGAAGCTGCAGAAGAAGAAGGTCAGGGAAGGTGCTTCGTAGTTGAGACTCGAGCAGTAGATGCCATGACTTTCATCAATTTTGAAAGAGATTGGATCGTGAATTCAGGATGTGGGCACCATCTCACTGAAGATAAATCTAAATTTTCCGACTTTCGAGAATATAAGGGTGGTGATGTCATTATAACAACAGATAATAAAGTTCATCACGTAGAGAAAGAAAGCACTGTTGTCATCAACGAGAGACAGGAAGACTCAATCACTCTTAACAGTGTGTTTCATGTTCCAGGGATGAGAAGAACCTATTTTTCAGTTGCAAATGCCATAGATGCGGGAAGTTATATCCTATTTGACCCACATGACATAAAGTTCCTTCGGAATATCAAAGAACTCAAGGTAGATATTATTCATACCAATAAGAGAGTTAATGATTTATATGTCTTATCTGCCTTTAATTCGTATATTAAGAAGATGATTAGTAATGATACTGCATATCTATGGCATGCTAGACTTGGACTTCTTAACATGGAGAAATTAAAGGTAATTGTAAAATTAAATCTAGTAAAAGGATTACCTAGCTTAAGCAACTTTGTTAGAGGAGAGTTTTGTGAAGGATGTCAATACGGAAAGGCACATCGTCTTCCGTTTGATAGATCCTTATCAAGATGCAATGTTCCTCTAGAACTAATTCATACTGATTTAATGGGGCCAACAAGAACTCCTTCATTCTCTGGCTACTCTTACATGCTAATTTTCATTGATGATTTTACTAGATTCACATGGGTTTATTTTGTGAAGCATAAGTCAGAAGTTTCCAACAAGTTTATGGAATTTAAGAAAACCATTGAAAGCGAGCTTGGTTCAAGAATAAGGCAGTTATGAACTGATAATGACAGTGAGTTCACTTATGAAGAATTTCTCTCTTTTTGTCATCAACATGGTATTAAAAGAGAACTCACATGTGCTAATACGCCAACACAAAATGGAGTGGCTGAAAGGAAGATTTGACACTTAACAGAGATATGTAAGAGCTGGCTTCATGCAAAAAATTTACCTAGATCCCTATGGGCTAAAGGTATAAAATGTGCAGCATATGTGATCAACAGGATGCCACATTCTCCAAACAACATGAAGTCACCTTACGAATTAATATTTGGAGAAAAGCTAGTATTAAGCACCTAAGAGTTTTTCACTCTATCTGCTATGTTCATATTCTGGATTCTCAACAGAGCAAGTTGGATGACAAGGCTAGAAAATGCATCTTTGTTGGATATGACGAAAGGAAAAAAGGTTGGAAGTGCATGGACCCGAAAACTCATCATTTTTTTGTTTATCGGGATATCGTATTTGATGAAAATTCCTTGTATTATGGAGTTGCATTGGAAGAAGAGGATTCTAAAATATTGAACCCTGAAGTTCCAAACTTACCCATCATAAGTGATTCTCCACATAATACAATTACTGAGGAGCTAAGCGAAAGGGGGAGCTCGGGAACTCAACAAAATGAAACTCAACAAGAAGATGATTCACATGGTTTACAAAGACCAAATAGAACTACTATTAAGCTAGCCCTCTTTAGGGATGAAAACTTTGTTAGTACGTATTCTTATTTTTTTGCAGGGCCAATAGATGATGAAGAACCTTCATCTTTTGAAGAAGCTAAAGGAGTTAAAGAGTGGAAGCTTGCTATGGATGATGAAATGGAGGCTCTAATGAAAAATCAAACTTGGAGTCTTGTGCCGAAGTAAAGAGATGTACAACCCACTTCTTGCAAATGGGTCTACAAAATCAAAAGAAGAGCAGATAGCAGCATAGACAGATATAAAGCAAGGTTGGTTGCTCGAGGATTTTCTCAAAAATATGGTGAAGATTACGAAGATACCTTCAGTCCAGTGGCTAAGATGATCTCAGTTCGAGTTGTACTAGCCATGACAGCCTCGTATGGATAAAAATTATGGCAACTTGACGTTAAGAATTCTTTCTTGTACGAAGAACTTGACAAAAATATCTATATAGAGTAGCCAGTCGGGTATGTCTCTAACTTACATCCTAACTATGTCTGCAAGCTTAAGAAAGCACTTTATGAATTTAAGCAGGCTCCACGAGCATGGTATGGAAAAATTGCTCAATGTCTACATTTCTGTGGCTATATTGCATCACATTCAAATCCTAGTTCATTTGTTAGAAAAAAGGACACTTGCATGTGATTGTTCTCTTTTATGTGGATGACATGATAATAACCGGAAACAATGAAGATGAAGTTGCAAGACTTCAAGAAGAGCTTACCATAAGATTTGAAATCAAGAAGTTAGGAGAACTACATTATTTTCTTGGCTTAGAAGTGACAAATACGTGTAAAGGGATCTTTGTTACCCAAGAAGGATATGTGAAGAAGATTGTTGACAAGTTTGGGTTGAAACAAAGCAAAAAGTGTTCTACTCCTCTTGAGACTAGCACGAGGTTAAGACGTGAAGAAGACTCACTTCTTGCAGATCCCAAGCCTTTTCGAGCTCTTATTGGAAGTTTCCTGTATTTGACTATTACAAGGCCAGAAATTTCTTTTTCTGTTGGATACGTAAGCAGATTTATGCAATCACCAAGAAAGCCACACTTGAAAGCTGCAAAGAGGATTCTGAAATATATCAACTCAACATTAGATATGAGCCTATTCTTCTAAAAGAGGAATGATTTGTTATTAATTGGTTATACAGACACTGATTTTGGTGGTGACATGGATGACCGAAGATCTACATTGGGCTATATTTTTCTCCGTGGTGGAATAAGTGTTTCTTTGTCAACTACAGAGGCGGAATATAAAGCAACAACTCTTACTGCTCAAGAATGTGTATGGCTCCAAAGACTTGTTGAAGATTTGCATCTATCTATGTCAAAGCCAACTGCGGTTTTTGGAGATAATCAAAGTGTCATCAAGCTCGCAAACAATCCGGTATTCCACGCAAGAACTAAGCATATTGAGGTGGAACATCATTTCATCAGAGAGAAAGTTTTTGATGGAACTATAAATACTTTGGAAGTACGAAGTCAGGAGAATATTGTTGATATCTTCACCAAGTCACTTCCTAAAGCTTCATTTGAGTTCTTTCGCGACAATTTCGGGATAGTTTAAAAAAAAAATCACTTTAAGGGGGAGTGTAAAAAAATTAAAATTGATATTTTGAGACAGCTTAGAATATTCTATTAAAGTTTCTAGAATAGCCTAGTGTAGTATCTAGGATAATCATCTTGAAGAAATATCTAGATATTCTAGAGTAGAAGATAAAGTTACTAGAATTTTCTTGTAGATGTATCTAGAGAAATATCTAGAACCATCCATAGACTAGTATAAATAGAGGTGGTCTTGTACATTTGTAAGCAACCAAAATTCAAAGCAATTCAAGAAGTCTTCTTCCATAACAAAGTTCTCCTATTCAAATTCTTCCTTCTTTTTTCATAGCTTCCTCTTCTTTAGTTGAATCTTCCAATCTTAATTAACGATCTTGGACTAGCAGAAAGTTTCTCCGTTTATATTTTCTTCTGCTATTCTCTACATTGGTGGTTAATTGTAGTTCAAACTTTGGCCTTGTCGGCTTGTTGTATATGTTTTGGATGTTGGACCATCTTCCGTTCTAGTTGTTATGTTATAGGATTTTGTGGTTTATTCGATTTCTCCCTTATGTTGGGTGTTGGGTTTTCATGTCGGGCTTTATCGGCCCAGACTTGTTGTATTTTTGTTGGGTGGGTTAGGTATTTTGCGTGATTTGCTAGGTCAAGTGAAATACTAGATGCCGATCGTGTCTCTCCGTATTGTTAGCCGTGACAAGTTGACTCTATAACAATTAGCAACACCTTTTTTTTTTTAAATAGAAGCTCAAGTGGTACTGGTGTATTCTTAATATTTAATGTAGTGCTTATGTAATGTCTAGTTCTAGCGTGTTTCTAGAATCTAATGTCGTATATGCTTGTAATATGGAGGTGACTCAGTTGCACCTTGCTCTCCTATAGTTTTCAGTTGGGATATAATAAAATGTCTCTTTACCAAAAAATAATTTGTATCAAGAGGAATTGCTTGGTCACTGGTCCAATCTAATTTTTCATCGACTCCCTTGTATATATAAACTAGTCAGGATAACCTGGCTTTCTCCCGGGCCCAATACGAATAACATTATATTGTATAACGGATAAACTAAAAATAGTTATCTGAAATTGTTTGTTATTTTTGAAGTTCAAAATAAAAATTCTTACTTTTGCTCGATCTAACCTTAATGGTTATTATTCTTGAACACTACAAATATTTTAATTATGAATACAATGTCCCACATGATCAATATACATAAAACAATAAGTATTTCCTAAAAATTCAGAAAATTACTGTGTTTTAAAATGTGTGAATTACTAAATAATGCCCCGTATTTTTTTAACCTTTGGAGAACGTACTGAAAAATACATGAAATGGACAAAATACTCTCACGGTGATAAACATGCACGTCGACCGCAAGGCTGCGTATCGGTCGGTTCGATTCGGTTTTGAAAGTTATCGGTTCTAATTATCGATTATCAATTTGTAGACATGCTAAACCGATAAAGAATCGTTAAGATGTCGGTTAATTGGTTATTGGTTAGTCAGTTATTGATCGTTATCATTCGGTTATCGGGTTAACCGGTAAGATCTCACATGAAAAATCTCATAAGTCATAAGTATGTTTAGTTAGGAAAAAGTGGGTTAAAAGAGAAAAAACATATAGAACTAGCTCAACTAAAACAATCAACTTTAATTTAAATTAAAACACCATCCCCTTCACTTTTCATCGACACCCATTTCATTTTCTTGTTTGGATACTTCATATATTGAAGACTAAAATTATAATTTAATAAATTATTATTGGGTTATCGATTTACCCGTTAAAAAAATGATCAAACCGATATCGAACCAATAACCCAATAACTTGGGATAGTAAACCGATAATCAAACCGTTAAACCAATAACCCAAATCATTAATTCAATAACTCAATTATCGGTTCGGGTTATTGGTTTAACCGTTAATTTGAACACCCCTAGTCGACGAAGACGTGCCTACTTTCACCTTTATTAGATAGTAAAAAATTAAGTAATATCTATAGAATTTAAAAATTACTATATTTTAAAATATGTAAAATTACTAAGTAATGCCCCATATTTTTATATATATATTTTTACTTTTGAAGAACACATCAAAAAATACACGAAATGATTAAAATACCGT
>JACEIK010000434.1:62887-89594 GCA_018107945.1 Datura stramonium | reverse complement strand
AGGCAGATCAGGAGCCTCTCTAGGAGAGAAACTGAATCTTCGGCCTTCATTTCTAGATATGCAGTTCTCTTTAATATATTTGGATCTCCTCTGTTTTCTGTATTAAATATTTGTGCTTTGTGCAAGTGTTATTTGGTGAGCAATTAGTGATATAGTGAAAGAATTAAGAGCGGTTGAGGAGTGATTGGTTTGTTTTGGTATTGCAGGCTGAAGGAAAGATAGCCATCAGATTGGATAAGGGGAGGGATGAAGAGAATTGGCACCTTTCTGTGGGATGTAGTTTGCCAGGGAAATGGATTCTTCACTGGGGGGTCCATTATACAGGTGACACTGGCAGGTTAGTCTGGCTTGATAATGGAAGTATGCTATTTTTTGTCCTCTGGAGTTAGGAATAACTAGGTGAATAAGTTTTATAATATCATGTATAGAAAAGGAATCAGCTTTAATGTCAAGTTATAGTCTTTAAGATGGGGAAAATAGTCTTTTAGTTCTGTTTTGGAGATCTAGACCTCGTGAACTTGTGCGCAATAGTCATTGAATTCTTAAAGACTCTGGATATATTGTTTCTAAATTTATATTTTAATCTGCAGGGAATGGGATCAACCTCCTCCAGAGATGTGGCCATCAGGTTCAATCGCCATAAAGGTGTCTGCTACTATCCTTGCTAGTTTGCCTCATCCCTTTTCTGTTAATATTTCTTCTTGAATTTGGGTGTGATTGCTGCAATTTCATCTTCCATGAAGGTGTCCATTTCTTTCTCATATTTTTCTCTAAATGTGAAATTTCATTGCCATTACAGGATTATGCAATTGAAACTCCTTTGAAAGGAGAATCATTTCAAGAGGTGAAGATTGACATAAGTTCTAAGTGGTCTATTGCAGCTATAAATTTTGTGTTGAAGGTGAGCTTCTGTGCTTAGATGTTTCTACTTTCTTCTGTATGTGTTATGCTGCTAGCAACACATTCAACAAAAACCATATTCATGTATGCCTGCATCTCTGTCGCTTTAGTTTTGGTTTACGTTGATGATGCTTTGGTGTTGGTTTATGTTGATGATGCAGGATGAGGAAACTGGAGTCTGGTATCAGCACAGGGGGCGGGATTTCAAGATTCCTCTTGTTGACTACCTTGACGATGACGCTAATATCATTGGCGCTAAAAAGGGATCGGGCATATGGTCAGGTTGTCCAGGATACTTTTTGTTGCAAAATGCATACGAAATGTTCATATTTCTTGCCTCTCCCTTATATTCAATCTATGTCATCTCTTTCATGTTAGCCTGGCTGACTTTCTCCAGAGAAGAAAAATCACTCAAATATGTTGAAACATATCTTTTCTAACAATGAAGATTGTTCACCCAGGCTAAAAAATGGTTGTATCTGTTTATGGAATATCTGTTGATGCACTACTGTACTGTTATGAATTTCTGTATTTACAAGCTATTGTATTATAATAGTTCTAATACAATAATAGTTTCTAATCAAATCATTCCTCTGCCTAGCTGACATATCAGCATGGATAGAAAGATCCTTTTTGTCTTATCTTGTTTGAGTAATTCTGTGTCAAATTCAAGTTTACTGAGAAAAGGAAGTGAAAGTTCAGTTGCTCTTCCTGCATTGCAGGATCACTAGGGAAGCTGTCGAACATCCTCCTTAATCCAGAAGCTGCTCCTAAAGGGGAATCAAGCAGCAATGACGGGTCTAGTGTGAAAAACAGGCGCCTTGAAGGGTTCTATGAGGAGCATGCCATAGTAAAAGAGACTCTTGTTGATAACATAGTTAGTGTCTCTGTTAAGCAGTGTCCTGAGACTGCCAAGAATATTTTGTATATAGATACCGATTTACCTGGAAATGTAATTCTTCACTGGGGAATCTGCAAAAATGATACTAAAATATGGGAACTTCCTGCAATGGCATATCCAGAAGAAACAGTAGTGTTCAAGAATAAGGCACTGCGGACTTTGCTGCAGGTACTTGCTTTTGGATGATCGAACTTTCTATTCCTTAGTTTTGTGGTTCAATTGAGTCTAGCAAGAGTTCACGCCTTTAATGTTAGCCTATCAAGATGCTGTTTAAATCTTTTCCTCATCAGCAAGTCATTTGATTCTACAACAAGGTTTTTCCTGACTTGCTATTGTAGATTAGTGGTAATGACAATCTCCAATCCTGGATTTTTGCAAGTGCTTTGCGCTTGGATTTTTCATGTACACTCCCTCCATCCCAGTTAGAAGTCTTAGTTTGATTTGGTTTGTGCTTATTAGAGAAGAGTTGAACATGTGAAGTGTTTAGTATTTGTTAGAGGGTGGAACATGTAGGCCTAATATGATGACTCTTTTGGCGTAAGAGAATAGAGTAAAAGTTGTACTCCCTTTGTTTTAATTTATTTGTCTGGTTTTGACTTGACACAGAGTTTAAGAAAGTAAAGATGATTTTTGAATCTTGTGGTCTTAAACTAAAGATTTGTAAAATGGACCAAACATCCTTTAATCTTGTGGTTTTAACCTTGCCATGTGGAATGTTGGAATTAAACAGTTGCCAAAAAGGAAAGAGGCGATCCTTTCGAAAAGGATTAAAAAGGAAAGTAAGACAAACAAATTGAAACGGAGGGAGTATTTTAAAGAGTAATCTTGGTCCTGCATAACTTTTTTGATATCTAAACTGTATTAAAGCTTTTCTGGACATAATATTGGGATGGTCTGAAAGAGGGAAATACAACAACAACTATGACTCAGTCCCAAACAAGTAGGGCTCGGCTATATAAAAACTCACTCATCATGTTCCCCACTTAAATTCATCTCAAGCAAACATTATACTCCAAAAGAGGGAAGTAAGGTTACTTTTTTTGGAACAGAGGGAGGAAGCACTATTTATCTTCCTTTTTTTCTTCTTTCTATTGGTCATATGTTTATTATTCCTTGGCCACATCTACTGCTTTTATTTTATTGGGTTCCTTGGGAATTGGAAATTTTCCCTGCACCTCTGCTTGAAAGTGGATCAGTAGTTCTGGACATCAAACGGGGCTTGTTGGTGCAATATGTAAGGTTGTCTGTCTGTAATAGCCCATGTGCATATCCAGAGAAACTAACCTTTCTCTTCTTCTTTATGATTGAAGGGACGTTATAACCTTTCTATTTTAAGATTTTAATCTGTTGGTCCAATGTCTGGTTCAGCTAAGTCTAGCAAGTTACATTCCTTTAATGTTAATATTCTAGTGACTGAAGGTGCCCTTTGAATTGATGTGAAGGAGTCAGTCTAGGTTATTGATGCAATCTAAGCACTATGTGGAAGCTGGTATATTAATCAAAATGCTTACTTATGAAAAGGAAAAATGTGGAATATCTGTTTCTGACCAATAAGTCATTGAATTCTACCAGCTACATTTTTCTAACCTGCTATTTTGGATTAGTGGCTGTTGTAAGTCATAACCTCCGATCACGGATTTTGTGAAGTGCTTAAATCCTGGAATCTTTATTGATACTCCCATTCAAAATCAATTGTCTTAGTATACTTAGTGTGTTAATTAAAGGAGGTGCAAGATGTAAATTATTTGGCATTTCGTGGGGGAGTATGTAGGTGCTGTATGTTGACTTTTGTGGTTTAGAGATTAGAGTATAGTAAACGTGGTATTGTAAAGTGTAAAATAGGTTCCCACATGATTCTTAGAGTGCATAAACTATTAAAAGAAAACTATAGAAGACTTTTTTTCTTAAGAAAGTGGTCACAATTTTGGACGGTCTGAAAAGGATAAGACATTTTCTTTTTGGGGGGGACAGAGGGAGTATTGTTTTATTTAGTTTTTCTTTTCCATTTGGCACTTGTTTATCCCTTTGATCTGCTATACTGCTTAACATTTTAGTTGCCACAGAAAATGAAATCTTTGCCTTCTCTACGCCTCCTTAGTGAAAGTGGCTGAATAGTTCTGGACATGATATGGGGCTGCTAGGGCAGGGCAGGTTGCTCAAAATGTGCAAGTTTGTACTAGCACATACATCAAAGAAACTAGCCTTTCTCTTCTTCTTTAATGAGTTAAGGGACGTGTTGTGATCTAATAACTGGAGCATAAATGAATCGACACATTTTTGGGATGATTTTCTGATTTTATAACAACTGAAAGAAATTGGATCATGAACTAGACAAATAACAGAATTAACGGAAAAATGGAAGTAGAAGAACTGACACTCCAATGAAGATTTCTGGAGCTGCATGAGAAAAGGAACAACTCAGAGAATTGCAGAATGAAGAATAGAAGAATAGCAGAATGGAAGAAGAAGAAGGTCCGAAGATCAGGAATAGAGAGAATATACCATAGGTTTGTTGCCTGCTCTTTTTCTCTTGGTTGTTGCATATAGCAACCGAAAGTGATAGAGAGCTGGCACTATCTCAGCCTTTGGAGCTCATTAATCAACTCAGGATCTCATCCTTCCATGTGTTATTAATACAACTAAAATCAGCTCCTTGATCATTTATATACCAGCTCATGACAAGATGTTTGGCCTCTTTTTTTCCAATATTTTAATCTGTTTGCTCGTTTTTAGAGGTGGGAAATTCCAACATGTAGTGAAAATTAGTAACAATTATTTTTTCTAGGGAAACTTAGAATCAATCTGGACTGCTATCAGTTGAATATTACAATGTGAATAGAAATGATGCTTGATGTCTGTGTACCGTGATTAGAGAAGAAACTACAAGGAAGTTAGCGGTTTGGGAAGTGAACATATTCTGAATTACTGCTTCTCACAGAGAGGCTCAAACATGACTGCATGAAAAGATAAGGGCTAACTTTGGCAAATAAGTTTTGCTACTGTCATCAAGTACTTAGAAGTTTGAAAATTTTTCTCTCAACAATTGCTGTATTTTAGATATTCCCTGAATCTCCCCATGATGGAAGGGTCCGACCGAATGGTGCGTCTAGGATTCTTTTCAAATAGTAGTTTATGTCTCCATAGTTAAACTTTGAGTTTGTGCAGCGCATCTGTTACTTAGAATGGATCCATATTCGAAACAAAGTTGCTATTTCTCTTTGCATATTGATGATATATGCTCTTGTGACAGAAAAAAGAGGGAGGCAACGGTTCTTCAGGACTGTTTACTTTGGATGGAGGACTTTCCGGATTTGTTTTTGTGGTGAAGCTAGATGAGAATACGTGGTTGAATTGTAAGGGAGAAGACTTTTATATACCTCTGTCAAGGGGAACACATCAGTCTAGTGCAATACATTTGGAGGAGAGAAAACAAAACAAGGAGTCAATTTCTTCCCAGATAGTCCATCAACCACCCGAGAAAAGTCAAGAAGGCTCTGTATATACTGATGAAATAATAAAGGAGATAAGGCATTTGGTGAGTGACATTTCCTCTGAAAAGAGCTGGAAGACAAAAAACAAGGAAACACAAGAAAACATTCTTCAAGAAATTGAGAAGCTTGCTGCGGAAGCTTATAGTATATTCAGAAGTTCAATCCCGACAGTATCCGAAATTGTTGTTTCTGAAGCTGAGGTTTCAAAACCAGAGGTGATAGTAACTTCAGGAACTGGTACAGGATTTGAGATTTTGTGCCAGGGTTTTAATTGGGAATCTCATAAATCTGGAAGATGGTACAAGGAGCTACATGAAAAAGCTACGGAGTTATCTTCACTTGGATTCAGTGTCATCTGGTTACCTCCACCAACTGACTCTGTGTCACCAGAGGGATACATGCCTAGGGATTTATATAACTTAAATTCCAGGTATTATAATAAAAATTCTCTCCATTTTCATTTTTGTTAGTGTAAAGTCATGCAATTTTGGTCTAATTTATAGCATAAGTCATGGATATCCCATCTGGATTTATGAGATGAAGTTCCAAGTATCTCATACAATTTCAAGTATGTTTTTTTCATTATAATTTAAAATAGGAGATACGCCAAATAATAAGAATCGGGTTACTTGAATAAAGCAAGAAAATAATACCGAAGCAAAAATAGAAAGATTAAAGAAGGAATTTAAAGATATGCGAAATTCGTGAATAAAATCCCCAAATTTCAAGATTAAGTGCTAAGAAGCCTAATTGACTTGGTATTCAAAATTAGCAGAATCAAACTAATTATGATAATAATAGAGTCTATTCAAAAACTTAGATCAAAAGTGATTAGACTCCTATTTTAAAGTAATTAGAAACAATAATTAGTATAAGACTAGTTATCTTCTTTAATTTACTTTGATACAAACTAAAAATATCAGCTAAGAATTAATCTTACCTCCTAAAGAATGTTTTTTGTAGAGTTAGAAAGATAAATCAATAGTCACCAGTGTAAAAGAAGAGAAACCTATCAAATAATATTCATAATAATTTATTTTGAAAAATAACAAAATTCACCCTATATATAGGGGAAATCTATCCCAAATAACTAAGAAAACATGTAAAAATAATACCAAAATTCTTTCCTCAGGGAATAAAGAAAAGTTCCCAAATATTGAACCAAAAGAAACCACTTTTCTCGTGACATTCCAGCCCCTCTTTGGGCGTGAGAAAGGGCTATTATGGGCATTAATTGCAGCCCTTTGTGGGCTTGATTCTCACATGTAACAGCCCTTCTTGGGCCAATCCATGTGGGCTCAATGTAACTCTTTTTGGGTTCAATGTGGGCTCAATGTAACTCTTTTTGGGTTCAATGTGGGCCCTGTCTATTGGGCTCCATGTGACCCCAATCTTCCTCCTCTTGGATTTGGAATTGGGACATAAAATATGTGTAGCACTTAGCTCACTCCTTGCCATAATTCAGGGTCTCATTCTTGGGCTTTTCTTTCACAATAAACATCTTCTCGATCTCCCATTGAAGCCCGTCAATTTTATTGAAAGTATGCCACCATGGATTACATCTCCAAATATCAGGAAGGGCAGTGTCATTTAAAGGTTTTTACTGATGAGAATTCAATTTCTCTTGGCTATTAGCTTCTTTATTTGGAGTTAAAATAGGTGATATGCCAACAATTAAGAACGGCAACGTTGCTCGTACTTCGTCATTCCTCTTTCCCAATCTCCTCATTTTCTACTCTTTTGTTATGATTAAACATTCAAAATTACTTGCAACAAGAACATCTGTTTTGTTATTTTGATTTACTGAAGCTGCTTTCTTTCTTTCTCTGGTTCAAATAGACTGTTAGTATAGAATTTAGCATCTTATTTTTATCTTTCATTTTGAACAATGATTAGATAGTTCCTTCTAGGTAAATGAGAATTACATGAAGCGAACTTATTGCTCTCTCGATTTGTGCTTTTCTATCCAAACTTGTTTAATGCATCTCATTTTTGCGTGGTTTTCCCGTATCTTTGTCAGATATGGTAGTGTTGATGAATTGAAGGTTACAGTAAAGAAATTCCATGAAGTGGGCATCAAGGTTCTTGGTGATGTTGTCTTAAATCATAGATGTGCAAGTGAAAGGAATCAAAATGGTGTATGGAATATCTTTGGTGGTCGGTTAAATTGGGATGAGCGTGCAGTTGTTGCTGATGATCCACATTTCCAGGTGTGTATTTTTGTTTAGATTTTTCCTTGCTGTTGTACTAGCAAAGGTAACTTTTGCAGTGATACTTGTCCTTCACTGGAAGTTTAGAAACAGTCACAAATTCAGAGAGGATGCAAAGTAGCAAACTGGAGTATTCAAGAATGTGTTTGTCCATGTAACGACCCGAGTCTACACCCTGGATGCGACACGGTGCTTAGAGCCACAAGTGACTCCAAGCTAACCCATGGCATGGCATAAAACTACTATAATCTGAGTTTCTAAATAAACTGACCGGAAGCTAACTGAAATTATAGAACAATTGATTCTAAGTAACGAGATAATCTTAGTAAGTAAATAAACATGGAATCAGACATTTAAAACATAAAGCTGACATACTAACTGACCATCTGTCTGAAAGCCTCTATTAACTGATGAGTTGCTGGGACAAGTCCCCAGCTAACTCTAAACGTCTGAAACTGAAAATAAGACTAAGGACATATAACATAAACATAACTCCAGCCCTCGAATTATGAGGACTCATCAACTGCTTTCTGATCAAGAATTAGAACGTGTCTAGCCGCGGGGCTGAGTTTGAGTATCTGAACCTATATCATAAAATGATATAGCATAGGAAGTATGCGTTAGTACTTGGAATGTACTGAGTATGCAAACTATCAAGTAACATATAATGTTGATAGTTCACAAGCTAGACTGATAAGATGTACAATAATAAGGCTTGAATCATAAATATTGAGGAGTCTATAATCAGACAAAATACTATAAGAACTGATAAATCTGAAAATGCACTACGTAAACATATCTGAAATCTGTAAGAATGGACTGGGATGGACTATATTGTACTGTGGGAGTTCCTGTTAACCGACATGTAACCACGTGAGCTAGACGTGGAGTTCGATGTTTACTCCCCATTGATAGGGCCCGTTGTACCTTGCCAGGGTACGATGACTAGGCTGTGTGATCACTGACTCTAAAATCCATTGGGGTTAAATCCTACAGTGGCACGTAGTTTTGAGAACCTGGGTGCGCTGAACCCCGGCCGCTCGGTGCTATGTACTTTTCCCAACTGAAAGCCTAAGCACAGCTACTGACCTGATTAGCTCGAACTGGGGTCTTAAGGCTAAGTCAGAACTACTTATCTGGAAGTGTTCTGAGAGCCTAAAAGACAGTGACTGAAAATACTGAAATGCTAGAAATACTGAAATTACCAATATTACTGAGTATACTGTATATGCTAATAGTACTGTAAAGCCTGGTTACATAAATCATGGGAAAATCATGTGTACTCTGAAAATTCATGCCGTTTTCAAATTATTGCTATTTGCTAGTTCATGAAGTGAAATTTCAAGGTTATACAAGAATCACAATCTGGATGGACACTTTACAAGTTGAAATCAACATCACAATTACAGCATAGTACTGGTCATGGAAACTCTAACAGATTTAGGAGATAGGGAATTTCATCATCTAGAAGAAAACCCTAAGCTATGATTTCTAGAAAACATGAGATAGAGTTAGGGTTCAGTGGTTATTTTAGGGCACAAGGGGGGAAGGAATACCCCTGCTAAATCCCCACATACTTGAAGAAGAATCTCCCTAATACGACGTAGTTTAGGAGTTAAAAGAGTGGGGAGTTATGAAAATACCCCTGTGAAGTTGCCTGAAAAACTACCCGTCTAGGCCTAAAAGGTCACGCGACGAGTCGTCGTTTGAGACCACGACTCATTGCGACCAACCGTTGCTTCTGGCCTGAAATTCTAGTTTCTGAACCTCCCTCGACAGCCAGACAGAACGACCTATTAGAAGACACAATGGGTCATTACATCCATCCGTTGCCGCTAGACAAATTTTGGACACGAACTCCACCTAACGGTTCACAAGACGAGTCATTACTCCCTCCATTGACTCGTCAAGTTGCTCGTTGGTTGGGGGNCCCTGATCTAGGTCAGGACGGGAGATCTAACGACTCGTTACTTCCTCTAACGGGTCATTCCATCACTCGGTAGGACTCTCTGAATCTCAAGGTTTCACCCAGTTCACACACTGAACAAATCACTTGACGACTCGTGAGGTGAATCGCCTCACTCGTCATGACTTCTGGAAACACCCTTTCCTCCAACTTTGCATCACTTAACGGGTCACTTGACAGTCACTGGATGACTCGTTCTATGACCTGGTGCAAATTTTCCTGTTTTCTCCATTCAACCCTTGGGTCTGATCTTAAGAACTGTTGGGGTGTTACAGTCCACCACTGGAAGAATAGCACACCCCTTCCTTATTTTGTTATTTGAAATCAATTGCAGTGAGATATTAATCCAGAGAAAAGAGTTTACATTAAAATATTTTTGATATGTCAAAACAAGTAATGTTTTCAAAGGACCGTTGAAGTTGGAAAAGGTGAAAGGTCTAAATGTTTCTGTGTATTGCTCATTGAATGTGGCACTAGTGATTTTGCTGTATCAGTTGGAACTTACTGGTAGGAGTAATTGAGATTCTTGTTCAAACTAGCGTTATAGTTCTTTAGCCTTCTAATATGCTGATAAACTTGAATCCATGTGCTTGATATATCATTTAAAATAACATTCAAATCTTGAAAACTGAATGAAGCAGTAAGAACACTGTGTATGTGTAATACACACATATGACTATAGTAGGTTAGCATTGTTCCCATTTCTTTTTCTCAAATTTGTCATTCAAGTTATATTACTCTCTCTTTCATAACAAGGATATCTTTGTCTTTTTATGCTAATACCAAACAGATCCTTGCTTCTCATGATTCCTCTCTGTTCTTTCCTCTTTTCGCATTCCTCTCAATTTCATTCTCCAGAAAAACCTTCCTGTCAATCTGTTTTGAATTCCTCTTCTCCATTTGATTTTCAGTATCTGCTTCTTTTTCTCTGCCATTACTTTTTCTTTTTATTTCCCTTTTCTTCTGGGTGTAACTTCATCTTTAGATCTATGGTGCTATCCATTTGCAATAGTACCGTCGTACGGCGGAACTCCATTGATACCACCAACACCAGCTTCAATTTTGGACTAGTAGTGGGAGCCCATGGCTGAACTTTTTGTTTTGTACATTTTATAACATTCACTGCTTGCCGTAGTCTTTGAAATAATCACAAACATTTGCGATTGTAAATGGTGCAAGCCTGAAGAATGATTAATGTGGTTGGATCATTGATGCTCAAAATTGTCACGTGAGAGGGAATCTAAAAAGAAGAAGAGAGTAACTAAGGGGAAAAAGGAACGAGAAGAAAAGAAAACTTAGGGGAAAGAAGGAGATTGTTTGGCTCAAGCATGCAAAAATAATCCTGAAGTGATTTAATGGCAAAGGTAATTTTAAGGGAAAATTTGAGAATTGAAAAATTGAGACAATGCTAACCTACTGCGGCGACAGCCATAAATATGGTTGAAGCTCCTTGGGGGTTGGGGGAAGCAGACAAAAGAGTCCAAAAGCATCTTCTTTTACTTGTTGCTCTTATCTTTCTTCCAGAGTGAATTATCTGATTTCTATTTGTTTACTTCCAAAGTAGATGGTGTGTGTGAGGTACTCTTTGCTATACTCATTTGATTTTCATTTGTGCTTTAAAATTGAGTAGTTTACTGTTTAAAACATCTATTAATCTCCAAAGCAATGTTCTGCAACTACTCTACTATGGTTTTGCCAGTATAATCCGGACATTGTGGCTAGCATGACATTATTGCTTCCCTTTCTCTTAATGAGATACGGACTGGTTTTACAAGATCTGTTGAACCAGATGTCTGAACTACCTTTTTTTTTCTACAGGGAAGGGGCAACAAAAGTAGTGGAGATAATTTCCATGCTGCTCCTAACATTGATCATTCCCAGGAATTTGTGAGGAAGGATATCAAGGAATGGTTACGCTGGCTGAGGTTCAATTCTCTTTGCTTTGACCTAATATTAATTTTCTTTTTTCCCTTTTATTTTTTTCTGTTTTATTCTCATTTAAACACCTTTTGATGGTTAAATCAAGAGAATGTCATCCATGTACTTGTAATGCCTGAGCTTTTAGTGACCTAGGATCTTTAGGCAATAATTACTTAGACCAAGCATAGGCGTTATCAAAATAAATATATTGATGTCTGTCAATCCAGGGTTAAATTTTAATAGACCAAGCATATTTATCACTACATATTAAAATGCAAAGCACTTGAGAAAAAGTGAAGAGGTTCTCTACTGTGTCTATGTCAAGCCCATTAGAAAAGGAAGTCAACAGGTTATAGATATCAGGTGATTCAACAGGACTTCTGGTTTTTCGGAGATTGATGCACCCTGTGGCAAGAATTGGAAAGAGATAGAAAAATGACATCTGATGTCTTCCAGAGTGACAACAGCATTTTTCTAAAGAATTTCACCACGATGCAAGGGAAAAAATTGGTTATAAGAATCAGGTTACTTGAATAAGAACAAAAAAATAGGCGGAAATGATAATACAAAGATTAAAGACGAGAATTTAAAGATATGCAAAATTCGAGAATAAAATCCCCAAATTTCAGAGTAAGTGTTACGAACCCTAATTGATCTTAGTAATCAAAGGAATAGGATTAAACTAATCATGACACTAATAGAGTTGATTCAAGAACTTAGATCAGAAGTGATCTAAACCCCTATATCCAAGAAATTAGAGACAATAATTAGTATAAGAATAATTACCTTTTTTAATTTACTTAAATAAAAATCAAAGATATTAAGTTAAGAATTAATCTTACCTTTTAAAGTATGTTTCTTATAAGGTTGCTAGATAAATCCATAGTCACCATACCACACACAAAGGTTAGAAGAAAAACTCTCGAATAATAATAATAATAATCATAATGTTTTGTAATGAAAAATAACAAAATCCACTTGTAAGGAAAACCTATCCCAAATAACATGAGATTCAAATCCTACTTTTATAGAAATGATAAATAGAAAAACCTAATTAGGAAACTTTTAAACTAGGAAAGTACGTAAAAATAATGCCAAACATTTTCTCTAACAAAATAAGGAAAAAGTGACAAAATAAGCACCAAAATCACTGAGAAATGAGAAGGAGAAGAGAAGAGAATTTGGAAATTGATTATGATTATTTCCACAAGCTAATGGGATTAAATAGTTGTTGTAGAAAATGTAAATAAGGAAAGAAACTAATAAGAATATTACACAATCTCCTAATTGTCTAATTATAGGGATTTGGGATATTTTCTCATATTTACACTATCTAATTATACCATATTTAACACTCTAATATCTTACTATCTAACTATACCATATTTTACACTCCCTTCAAGCTGGAGCATATAAGTCATATGCTCCTACCTTACCACAAATATAGTCAATTCTGGATCCTCAGAGTCATTTTGTGAAAATATCTGTCAGTTGATCTTTTGAGTTGACAAAACTTGTGGCGATGTATCCAGACTCAATATTCTCTCAAACGGAGTGACAATCTATCTTAATGTTCTTCGTTCTTTCATGAAATACGACATTAGAAGCGATATGTTGTGCAGCTTGGTTATCATAGATCAATTTCGTCGGTTCAACTCCTCCCATCTTCAATTTTTGGAGAAATTGTCTCAACCATATAAGCTCACATGTAGCCAATGCCATTAGCTGGATACTCCACCTTTGTGCTTGATCTAGCCACGAAATCTTGCTTTTTTACTTTTACAGGATATTAGATTGCCTCCCATTAGAACACAATAACCTAAAGTGGTACGCCTATCAGAAGGAGATCCTATCTGCATCAGAATACCCAACAATGTGGGGATGTCCTTTGTCTTCATATAATACCTTGTTGTGGAGAGGTTGTAATATATCACAAAATGCGAATCACTGCATTCCAGTGGCTATCACAAGGTGGTTGCAAAAACTGGCTAACTACATTAACAACAAATGAGCCGTCTAGTCGTGTGATCGTAAGGTAGTTGAGTTTGCCAACAAGTCTTTGATATCTGCTAGGATCTTTTAGAGGCTCTTCTTGTCTTGGAATAAGCTTAGTATTTGGATACATGAGAGTGTCCACGTGTTTGCAATGCAACATACCAACGTCTTTCAAAATGTCTAAGGCATATTTCCTTTGTGTAATAGCAATATCATTGCCAGATTATGCCACTTCAACGCCTAGAAAGTATTTCAGGTTGCCCAAATCTTTAGTTTGAAAGCAACCAAGGTGTTGTTTGAGTTGAGCAATACCTTCATGATCATCATCTGTGATAACAATATCGTCAACATAAACAATTAAAAAGATACGTTTGCCATGAGATGAGTGCTTATAAAATATACAGTGATCAACTTTTGTTCTGATCATTCCAAACTTTGCACAATAACTCGAAAATGAGCAAACCATGCTCGAGGAGACTGTTTGAGATCATAAAGGGATTGATGAAGTCTACAGATTAGTCTAGACTCCCCCTGAGCAACAAACGCTGGTGGTTGCTCCATATAAACTTCTTTAGCAAGTTCTTCATGAAGAAATGCTTTTTTGATGTTCAGCTGAAAAAGAGCCTAATGATTCATTGCTGCCATAGAGATGAGAAAACGGAAAGAAGCCATCTTATCAACTGGTGAGAAAGTATCTTCATGCCATAAATTTGAGTGTATCCCTTAGCAACTAGACTCGCTTTGAGACGATCAATAGTTCTATCCAACCGTATGTTAATTGTGAATACCCAATGACAACCAACAATAGTTTTGCCTTCAGGTAAAGAAACAACTCCCAAGTACCATTATCATGCAAAGCGATTATCTCCTCAATCATAGGCTGACACCAATCTGGATGAACCAGTGGTGCTGCCACAGTCTTGGGAACTTTGACAGTGGATAAGCTAGTAATGAAGGCATGGTATGAAGGTAACAAACGGTGATAGCTTAAATAAGTATAGATGGGAGTTTGATTGGAAGTAGTTCTAGTACCTTTGCAAAGAGCAATGGGAAGATCATTGATGAGTGCTCGATCAAAGTAGAAGACATTGTTGGAGCAAGTAATGAGTCAGCAAGAGTGCTTTGTGTATCTGTATCAGAGTTAGAAATACTAACTAGATTAGTAGGCTCAGAAAGAGGTTGAGATAGTCAGGAATAGACCTTAAGAGGCAGAGGTGAAGTTGGGGGTGGAACAATTGGAATTGAAAGGATTGCTGATATGACCCTTTGGTTATCGTATTAGGAGAAAAATATGAAGTCTCGTAAAAAGTAATATCTACAGAGACCAAGTACTTATTGGTAGAGGGATCAAAGCATTTGTAACATTTTTGTAAATGAGAATACCCAGAAGGACGCATTTAAGAGCCTTGTGCTGAAGTTTGTCTTTTTCAGGGGTAAGGCTATGAACAAAACAGGTGCAACCAAATACACATGGAGGAAGAGGAACAAATTCTGATCCGGATAGAGGACTGAGTGTGGACTCTTGTACTGCAAAATAGATGAAGGCATACGATTAAATAACAGGTAGTAACACGGGGCATCACCCCAAAAACGTGAAGATGATTGTGAATGAGCAATGTCTGAGCTGTTTCAATGAGATGTTTGTTATTTCCCTCAGCGACTCCTGTTGAGGAGTATGTGCACAAAAAGACAAGTGCAATATGCCCTAGGATGACAAAAAGAAGAGAGAGAAGTAGAGAAATATTCTCGGGCATTATCACTGATTAACTTCTTACTGGAAATACCAAATTGATTGTGAATTTCAACACAATTTCTAAAAGATAGAGAATAACTCAGATCTATATTAAAAATAACCATGTGCACTGAGAATAGTCATTCATAAAAGTCACAAAATAATGAAATCCTAAAGAAGAATTGACACGACTTGGACCTATATGTCCGAATGAACAATTTCAAATATAGAGGTGGATCTATTATTGACGCGCTTTAGGAAAGAGGCACGTGTGTGTTTTCCAAGCCGACACGACTCACATTCTAACAAAGATAAACTAGATAAATTGGGAATCAATCTTCTGAAGTTTCAAAAGATTCTCGGATGACCTAGTTGATTATGAGCAATTCAGAGGAAGTAGCAGAAGTAAAAGAAACATATGGTTTTGGGATGAATAACAGGTACAATCCCTGTGAGTCATGTCCTTTTCAATCATCTGTCCCACACTCCAGTCCTGCACAAGAACAGAATCATCAAGGAAGGTTACAATACATTTTAGGTTTTTAGTTAATTTGCTAATGAATATAAAATTATATGGACATTCAGGTGCAAAAAGGACAGATTTTAAATGTACAAAAGGCAGAGGGTGAGCTATACTTATCCCCTTTGCAATAGTCTTTGATCCATTAGACAAAGTAACAAGGAGAGGATAGAAGGGGTAGTAAGAGTAGAGAAAGTATTTTTGTTACTAGAAATATGGTCAGGAACACCATAATCAAGAATTCATTGTTCCTGATGTGAAGACTGTGCGACATAGGCAAAGGAGTTAACAAGTTGCATTATGCAATTAACTGATGAAGTTGATGATTATTTCGTGATGTTTGGTATTAAAGGTAGTTACTATAGTCTGCTCCACTTAAAGTGGTAGATTGAGATGATCCATTTGTGACATCAAGTGTGGTTAGAATACTGTCTCCGTTATGAGCCACATTTGCTGTATGTCGCGAGCGATCATTATTGTGTAGAGGCTTACCATGAGAAGCTGACATTTCTCTCTTGCATGTCCTCCTTTATTACAATGAGTGCAATGAAAGAGGAGAAGTCGACTTTCCTCTCTTACATGTCTCCCCTTATTACAATGAGTGCAATGTTTATTGTTCCTCCATTTTTCTTTTCTGTATCCACCTTGAAAATTGTTAGTTTGAAAGCCATGGTAGATGCATCATAGGAATTTACCTTTGGCGGTGTAGATGTGATGCGCTGTAATCTGGAAAATACTTCTTCCAAGGTAGAAATAGATGGACTAGAAAGGATTTGGTCACGAACTGATGTGAGATCTGCTCGCAACCCAATCCAAGCCAAAACCACAAAGAACCTGTCTCTTTGTGTCTCCTGATCATCCAATTTGTCAGTAAAAGGCATAAGAGAATCAAATTTATCCTTTAAGGATTCTACCTGGCCCAAATAACTTGTCATGTCTTGTTGAATTTGTTGTAGATGAACAATTTATGACACTGTTTTGTGTATAAAGTTTTGGCTTTGTTTCACACTTTGCAACAGGTCTTACTGGATTAAAACAAATTTAACAACTTAGGATCAAGTGAATTCCATAGAAAACTACACAATTGTGCATCTATTTTAACCCAAATTAGCCTTTCAATTGATGCAATGTTACTAGAATTTTTTATCAAGTGACCAATATCCTTGACCTATAAATCATAATTCGACAGAAGCAGCCCACGGAGTATAATTGTCACTACCATCTAGTTTTGTTGTAGTAATTGTAGGTGATAGTGGAGAAAAGAAAGTTGGTGTTCCATTCAGACATGAAGAAACCTTAGACACTTAGAAACCTAATGGAACGATATAGGAACAAGAAATTCAGAAGAAATTGATATCACCCGGTGAAAAAGGAGAGCAAGTCGACCAAGGAGGAAACTATATTTTTCCCTGTTTCTTCAATTCTATTTTACAGTTTTTTTTTTTTGAGAAAATGAGGGAGAATTAGAGAAAGCACAGCTTTGATATCATGTGAAATGAGAAGGAGAAGAGAAGATAATTTGGGAATTGATTGTTTGATTATTCCCTCAAGCTAATGGAATTGAATAGCAATATTACACCATCTCCTGATTACCTAATTGCAAGAACTTAGGGATATTGTCATATCTGCACTGTCTAATTATACCATAGGTAACACACAATATCTACATATCTAATTATATCATATGTAACGATTACATCCAATTTGGACGTGTGTTACCATCCCCTTTGGGCATGATTCACGTGTAGTGCAGCCCCATTTGACCTGATTGTAATGTGTAATTACAGCTTCTCTGGGCCTCTATGTGTCAAAATCAGCTCCTTTAGGCCTCCATGTGGGCCTCAATCTTCCTTCTCTTGGGTTTGAACAATGAAATATGTGTACCACCTAGCCCACTCGTCGCCGCAATTTTTAGGCTCATTCTTGGGGTCTTCTTCCACTATAAGCATCTTCTCAGTCTCCCACTGAAGCCCTTCAACTTTAATGGAGTTACGCATCCGTGGATGCTATCAATTGGTAACTGAAGGCAGTTAAAATTGAGATTGTGGTTGGCAAAGGGAATGGATTACTTATCAATACTAATGCTTTGATTTCAAAATGTGAAAATTAAATGAGGTTCAACGAATATCCTTTATGAACGTTCAGAAACAAATACTTGATTGATAGTTGAAGATCCAATAACTGTTTTCTTTGCTGCACTATCCATTTCTCTTGAAACAGAAAAACAGTATCAGCAGGTCTTACTTGAGTCACTTGCATATAGCAGCGAAATAGAATCTTATGCCTGTCCACTAGATGTTCTTTTTTATCCCATCCACTCCTCTGGAATTAACTGTCTTGTTTTATCCCATCCACTCCTCTGGAATTAACTGTCTTTGCATTGTACCCGCTCATTAAGAAGACAGTGAAGTTGCACAACAGTTAAACTGCTAAGAAAGTGTTATGTCTCCATCTGTTTCAAGGGCATTTCTGCCTCATTGTATAAAGATGCTGTTTTCTTGCTATACAATACAATATAAGTGTTTTGTCTTTCTATTTCCCATGTGCTGCTCAAGAATGTCCCAACTTCAAAGTTCATCTTGTAACAATTTTTTATGATTACACTGGTTTGGCAGGGAGGAGATTGGTTATGATGGATGGAGGCTTGATTTTGTTCGTGGGTTCTGGGGTGGTTATGTGAAGGATTACTTGGAAGCAACTGAACCTTACTTCGCTGTGGGCGAGTATTGGGATTCCCTTGTTTATACTTACGGAGAGATGGATCACAATCAAGATGCACATCGGCAGAGAATCATTGACTGGATTAATGCTACTAATGGAACTGCAGGAGCATTTGATGTGACAACAAAGGGAATTCTTCATTCTGTACGTATTTGAACTTTACTTGGCACAGTGGATGCAAGTACTTGATGCAGTACTTAATAAAACAAAGGGTTGGGAAATCAGTTTTCTAGTGTTAATAGCATTCTCTTTCAATTTCTATGTAATTAGGCAATTGAGAGATGTGAATACTGGCGATTATCAGATCAGAATGGAAAACCTCCCGGTGTTGTTGGATGGTGGCCCTCTCGGGCTGTTACCTTTATAGAGAATCATGATACAGGTTCTACACAGGTAAAATATGCTCTTTAGTTATCAGAGGACTAAAGAAGCTCCTCTTTTAATCTTGAACAATCATAAAAAGGGCTTTTATGAGGAGGCAGACAGTTCAGCATGTCCACTGGCCTGAACCAACTATATGCCTTTCTTGATCATTCAGTTAATTTATTACCTTTTTCCTGCTTAGTGTGGTTGGATCCCTCAAGCACGAGACCTAAATGTACTCTTGAATCCTGGGAACTACCTATACATGCTATTTAGAGTTAGATATATCATGATGAAATGTAACTCCTGTAGCGTCTTTATTGGCGCTAGTGCAAGCTGTGACCACCATTAGGAAGAATAGTTCTCTTTGGAATCAGTGAAGAAATTAAAATCCTAGTCCAGCCTAGTTGTCAACTTTGATTTCCTTTGGTTTCTTTGCTCTTGATATTCCATAATTTGCTTGTTGATATCTAAATTGGCAAAAGTTCTAGCAACACAAGGCTGTAAAATTCTTCAGCTTCTTTTTTTGTTGGTGCAGAACGTCTCTCTTAGGTTCCATTTGGACTCATTGATTTAAAATCCATGCATTTGAGCTGAAAAACTTTTTCCAATATGAATTAATGGGATAATTGTAAATTTTGTAATGACTTGAAATGGATTTTGTCTACCAATTTAGTGGCGCTCCAAACTCTTCCATTGATGTTTTTCAAATCTTTCTTTATGTTTTCACAAGTACTTAGAGTTTGTAGTTGCAAATTTAGAAGTCCTCACGAGCCAGTGCAATAAAATAAAAATGGAACCCTTCTCTTTATTTTTTTGGGTTACATAACCTTATTTTAGTTCCATATTCTTCTTTCTCGTGCTGAACCTCTAGTCACATCTGTAGGGCTTGTCATATGGTCTCCTCAATGAGCTTATAATTGTTTGTTGTAATAACTGATATCATGGAATAATACTAAGCATAAAATCTCTCTTGTTTTTCATCCTTATTATTTTTTTCTGTATCTTGTGCTTTTCCTTAAGGGTCATTGGAGATTTCCTGGTGGGAAGGAGATGCAAGGTTATGCCTATATCCTGACTCACCCTGGAACCCCGTCAGTCTTCTTTGATCACATTTTCTCTGGTTATCGATCTGAAATAGGAACTCTTATATCACTCAGAAAGCGGAACAAGATCAACTGTCGGAGTACGGTAAGTCTCAAAAACCATGTTGAGTGCTGCAGGTTCTTTTTGACCTCTGATGCTGTGGAACAAGATTCTGTTGTTGTGGGCATTATCAAGATATCTTTTCCTATTATGGATGCAGAACGAACCAATAATATTCCTAATATGCTAAGCTTTCTGTCTGATCAGGTGAAAATAACAAAGGCCGAAAGGGATGTTTATGCAGCAGTTATTGATGATAAGCTGGCAGTTAAAATAGGACCAGGCCATTATGAGCCTCCAAGTGGGCATCAGAGATGGAAAATGGCTGCTGAGGGTAACAATTACAAGGTTTGGGAATTGTCATGAAAACAATCACCCTCTTTCCCTGTACCAATGGACTACAATTCGGACATGTTTGGGGCTAACCTTGCAAATTTATTTGCCAAGTGACTGGAGATGAGAGGAGTTGATGTCGTAAAAAATACTCTACTGCAGCGGTATCTAGTTTTGCTGCAACATAAATTTAAGTTGGAGTAAACATAGTAAGTACATAAAGTCACCTGGAAGTGATGATATTTATGCCACTGTTGCTGTTAATATTATTGTATTTGGAGAAATCACCATGTACACTATATAGAGTCTGTTAATGATTGTATATGATAGATACCACTACATTGTACACTAAATAATCGAGTTACTGGTTCAGCTAGTGATGCTTTGTAAAAAGCTGCAACCTTATTTGGACAGGATTTGTAAAGATTTGAGTTCACTTTATGAGATTTAGTATAGACATCACAGTCATGCTTGATGACTGAATATGTTATGTTTTGTTGTAAAAACATTTTGCCACAATTTTATTGGCTCTTCACAATAAGTATCTAGCGAAAGGGAATGAGTTTAACATCTATCCAACTCTCAGTATTTTCTTGGGAAAAGGATCAAATTTACCCTTTTTACTTTTGTATATTTGTCTATATTTACTTTTTATTATGCTATCTGCCAAAATGTACCCCTACCATTATATTATCCAATTAAATTTATCTCTTTTATTTTATGTTAGAAGGATTAATTTTATTCTCGATAACACTATCAATACAAAAATACCTTCGACGTTACTCAAGTGGCTCAAATATTGTCAACAAAGTTAGTCAAATAAGGAAGGAGGAAAGTGTAAAGGCAGATGGAAAGTGTAAAGACAGGAGGAAAGTGTAAAGGCATGCAGAAGCCGTATTGNTCTACGCGTCCACACGGTTTAGTTTTATTATAAATAGAACATTTTGCCTTCATTATTTGATCATCCACTATCCAAAAGAGTAAGAACACAAAGAGAGTTAGACACCTAGATAAATATTGTAGTCTTGAGTGTCCTCTTTAGTGAGTTATTCCTTTTACAAGAGAGAAGTGTTTATATATTGTTCTCTCTTTGTAATTGAGAGTAGTGTACTCCCATACTTATATAGTCAATCCTTCTACCCCGTGGTTTTTCCTTCTATGTATTATCATATCAAACTTTAGTTGTGGTGCTTCCTCCTACCAACAGTGGTATCAGAGACTCGGTTATTCTGTCTGTTTTATGCGAAGGTACTATCCGTGAATAGTAAAATTTTCGTGAATAGTAAAATTCGGTGAAAATACTATTCACGTGAATAGTAAAATTCGGTGACGATACAGTTTGTCTCCATTGTTTGCAAAAATATTCAGAAACGATCTAGAAGGGTGTGAAGCAAATAACAATGTCGAGTACAACAAAGTTTGACGTTGAGAAATTCAATGGGACTAATTTTTCATTGTGGAAAATGAAAATAAGAAGTAGAATATTGAGAAAGACAATTGCCTAGTTACAGGTGAAGGTAGGCCAGCGGACTGCGATGACGGCGTGGAACGCATAGGCAGCAGCAAGCGATTCTTCGATCTACACTTGGCACTAGGCGATGAGTGTTGTCAGTGTAGTGAAAAACGGACGGCGAAGGAAATATGGGATACTCTTTACGAGTTGTAGGAGGCCAAATCTTTGCATAATAAAATCTTCTTAAAATAAGATTGGCCTTACTTTCGAATGGCGAGTCCGTATCGATTCTTGAACATATCCAATACTTTGAATACTACATTTTTCGCAACACCTTGATAGGTTTGCAAAATAGAGAGGCCCGAATATTGGGCTTACATGAAATTAAATGCGACTCGTATGATCAACTCGTCATCGGCAGACGAACAATACAAGCAGTGCAGTTTTCGATGAAATTGCGGTCGTTGTCTAGAATAAGAAAATCGGCGCAAAAAATAAGAAAGCGGACAAGCGGTTAACGGCTCAGGGGCGAAGCTTTGACGATGGTGAGAGGAAGACCAACGGAGCGTGGCCCCAGCAGGAGTCACAATCATGGTAGATCTAAATCGAAGTAGAGAAGAATATCAAGTGTCACCATTGTGGCAAGAAAGGGCACGTCAAGAAAGATTGTTGGTTGAAGAAAAGTGAACACCACAGGTCATCAAATGCTCGAGGAATGTTGCAAATACCTCGGATGATGGTGATATTTTATGTAGTAAACGATATCAAATAATGAAGGCGAGGAAAACTTTCCTTTGAAATGTCTGGATCATGGACACGAGAACAGCATGTACATGGCTTCCCAGAAGAGAATGGTTCGTCAATATAAACCTATCTCGGCGGGATGCGGTTAATGGGGAGGCGATCATGCTTTTTGAATGTTGTGGTATTGGGTCCAATCAAAAATAAAGATGTATGATGGCCATACGCACCATCGGGGGAATGCGACATGTGAAAGACTTGAGGAATAATCTATTGTCTTTGGGACAAGTAGATAATAATGGATGTTAAATGCTAAGACTTCATGGTGGAGTAATGAAAATATTGAAAGGAGCGTTTGTAGTGATGAAAGTGAAAAACATTGCAAATACATATGTGCTTAAGGGTGAAACACGCGAGAAGAAGAAACGTCAGGTATTGACAAGTTTATTTGAAGAATCGACGATGATGTGGAATCGCAAACTTGGCCATATCGGAATGAGGTTTGAAGATTCTTCTTGAAAACAAAGCTTCTTTTAGGGCTCAGGTTTCGCTACCTTTTTGTGAGCATTGTGTTACAGTAAGCAACATAGGCGGTTGCGAGTTCCTGCTTGCTAAAAGCAGAAATATTAGGTCGGTCTATTCGATGTACGGCAAGCAGGTGAGTCCCTAGGAGGAGCAAAATATTTCGTGTCATTTATCGACAAGCACTCGAGAATGTTGAGTGTAGCTTATCAAATCAAGAAGAAAGAGCGAGATGTTTTTCGATTTTCTAAGAGTTAGCCTTGGTGGAACTTGAATCGAGAAAAGGATCGAGTGTTTGAGCGAGATAATGGAGGAGAATACACTAGTGATGGGTGATAACCCACGTAAGCGAAGGTATCAGCGATTCACGGTGGCATATACTGCAACAAAATAGAGAGTAGCGGCCCGGATGAACAAAACCTTGTTGGAACGGACAAGGCTATGTTGGCAAGCTGCGAGTTGGAAAAACCGATGCAAGGCGAAGCAGTCAAAAACGCACATTATGTGATCAATCGGTCACCGTCAAGCGCAATTGATCTAAAAAACGCCAATGGAGATGTGGACGGAAAACCCAGTGATTATTCTCGCTTACATATATTTGGAAGTCTGCTTATGTTATGTACAACGCCCGAAAAAAATGATTGGTCAAAGTCGAGAATCGTTTTCTTAGGGTATCTTCGATGGAGTCAATGGGTATGTTTGTGGGATTCCACTACAGTAATGTTGTGTCGATGAGGATGTTGTATTTTTGAACGAATGCAAGCCCCGAAGGTAGCAACTTCCAGAAAAATCGGAATCTACTACGATTGAAGTTGAAAAGATAGAAGAGAAGTCCCAGTTTCTTCGAGCGGCACCCAGGAAACACGAAGAAACGAGCAAGAGCAAGAGTGAGATTGAAACTCCACAAATTCGGCAGTCAACTCGGGAGAAGAGAACGGCTTAGCTTTTCCCAGTTGATTATGGAGGGCAATTTTACATACTGTACATTCAATAGAAGATGGAGGGAGCCTTCAACTTTTCACGCGAAAGGCTATGAAAGGCCAAGAATCATCTGTGGATGGCAGCTGATGCAAGAAAATTGAAAACTCTTGTAAGAATAAAACATGGGATCTTGTTCAATTGCCACGAGGAAGGAAGGCCATTGAAGCAAATAGGTCTACAAGATCAAACGAAATGGCGACCAATCAGTGGAAGTATCGTGCAAGTTAGCTGGGTGAAAAGGATTCGCTGGAAAAGAAGGTATAGACAGCGAGATATTTTCCTCCGGTGGTTCGACTGAAACAATTGAAGTGGTCACCGAGATGTGCTACATTTGACTTGTACTTGGAACAATTAGATATCAGCGCATTTTCATGGAAAGCTTGAAGAGAGAAATATGCTTTGCTTGAGGAAGGTTTGGAAAGAGCAGAGGACGAGGAGCTTTGGTTTGCGCGGGGTTAATCTCTATACGGTCTCAAACGAGCGCGAAATTATTGTTTATAAAGGAATTTGATTCCTTGATATAACGCCAGATACATGACGTAAGATTCGGAATCCTTGTGTTTATTACAAAGGAATTTGGTGATGGTGATTCATTATTTTGTTGTTGTATGTTGTGACATGTTGTAGGCAGCCCCCAGCAAAGATCATCTCACAAATTTAAGCACGGTTAGCTAGGGAGTTTGAAATGAAGGGCTCAGGACGTGAGCAAGATTTTGAGGATGCAGAATTCAAGAGGTGAGAAATAGGAAGATTTGGCTTTCTCAAGAGAACTACTTGAAGAAAATCTTGCGGCCTTCAAATGCAAGGCCTTAAGTCAATTTCTACCCCAACTTTCACAGTAATTTCAAGTTATCCTCAAGTAGCAGATCCTAGCATTGAAGTAGAGAGGATGGAGATGTCTGAAATGACAGGCGTATGTATCGTGATGGGAAGTTTAATGTTCGTCGTAGGTAATGTACAAGACCAAACATTGCACAGGTGGGAGTGGTTAGTATTGCATTCAATCACAGTAGAGAGCATTGGAATGTAGTGAGATCACGAGATATGTGAGGCACCTCGGATATTTACTTGATGTGTTATGGAGGATCATACTTCTTTGTTGCAAAAGTTATGTTGAAGTTGGTTTATGCGAGTGATCTTGATAAAAACAAGTCACACGAGGTTATGTGTTTACTCTTCTTTGGCTGTGGCCGAGTTTCGCTATGATCTATTGTGGCTACATGCAGGCACAGGCCGAATATGCTTGACTACACTGAAAGCTAGCAAGAGGCAATATGGATGCCGGGTCTTCTGGAGGAGCTCGAGCACAACAAGAAGAGTTGCTCTATTTGTGGCCAGTCGGGCGCTTTGCATCTTGCAAAGAATCCACGACATTTCATTCAAGAATAGCTTTCTGTCTGAGTTTAGTATCACTTTGTTCGTGGAGAAGGTGGAAAGTGAGTGTGATTATTGTAGAAAATTCACACTAATGACAACTAAGCAGATATGTTCTGGCCGATCAACAATAACAAGTTTATGTGGTGTCGATCTTCTATTGCTAGCGAAACGTAACATTGCGATGATTAGGTAGAAAGGACAGTGTGAAGACATAATTGATTCCCAATTAAATCTTCAAGTGGGAGAATATCAAACAGATTGTTGAATAAGGAAGGAGGAAAGTGTAAGGCGGATGGAAAGTGTAAAGACGGGAGGAAAGTGTAAAGGCATGCGAAGTAGTATTGATCTTTTAGAAGTCTACGCGTGCGCGGTTTTGTTTTATTATAAATAGAACATTTTTCCTTCATTATTTGATCATCCACTATCCAAAAGAGTAAGAACACAAAGAGAGTTATACACCTAGATAAATATTGTAGTCTTGAGTGTCCTCACTAGTGAGTTATTCCTTTACAAAGAGAGAAGTGTACAAGAGAGAAGTGTTTATATATTATTTTCTCCTTGTAATTGAGAGTAGTGTACTCCCATATTTATATAGTCAATCCTTCTACCCCGTGGTTTTTCCTTTTATGTATTTTTATTATTTATTATCATATCAAACTTTAGTTGTGGTGCTTCCTGCCACCAACAAATATAACCCTCCTCCGTTAGAATTGTCTAAGGTGGACAGTCAATCTCACTTGACACTGTATTTTTGTGAAGTAGATACTACGTGATATACCACCTCATTGCTGCAATTCATTTACCCCTTTTCTCCACTCCACCTCTTCTTCCAGCACTATCAACCTTGTATAACTGTGTAGGGAAAGTGTTTATATATAAATATTAAGCTAAATCAGATAACAAATTCAAAATGTGGACTACATCGCATAAATATTTTCACCTCATCATTTTTTCAATATATATATTTGAGTGTGGGGTTGGGGGGTTTGCACTATGACATTGCATCTTTCATAACTTCTGGTAAATATTTATTCTTATCATTATACTCTTCATGAAAGTGAATCACATAGACAAAGAAATTAAAATTTAGCGTAACGATCAATCTCTCTTAATTCAGGCGTCAATATTTAGTAGTAGTAAGAAGAGAGTAATAACTTGCATTCATAAAAACTTTGTTTAAAACTATATATTTAATATAATTAAGAATAACGTTTATTATTCATTTTAAATATTGAAAGCCATTATAAACCTCATAGATTTGACAGTCATTTTTATTTAAATTATGATTTTTGAATCATATTTAAAACAGGATCAAGATGAGAAAGTACGTTGCATCTTAACCACTAAACCAAATGCCACTAATTCGAACTATAATCCTAGATCCGCTTTTGTTGTTTCCCATTTTGTTAACATCCTTTGACTTGTTTATCCACAC
>JACEIK010000433.1:422652-443314 GCA_018107945.1 Datura stramonium | reverse complement strand
CTACAGCTCACTGAAAGAGGACCTACACATCAAGTAATCTCACTTTTGGAAATCCGAGATACCCCCCACCCCACCTGAACCTTTTCCATGCTGTAGTACCTAAAAATGCTTTCCAGCTACTGCACCATGCTCCTGTGATATTATAGCTCATCTTCTAACTGTGCCACATTTGTCCATGTTGAAACCCCACCCCATCAGTAATTTATGCATTGTGCCACATAACTAAAGAGATTGTAAGATGCATCACAAAAAGGGAGTATCAAGATCCAGTTTGGACTTACTCTTTCAATTCTGGGGTAAAACTTTTTGCCCTGAACATAGGCCTGTGTCCTTCTGCCACATACTTAGCTGCTTCATATGGTTCATAGTGGGATAATGGTGGATCACCCTCTAGCATCTGCACCAATAGAAAATAGAAAATTCATTGACGAGTTTATTTATTTCATCGATCATGTTATTCCTAATCGTAATAGGCAGACACCAGAAGTCAGAATTACCTCATATAAGATCATTGCAAAAGAGAAAACGTCAACCTTCTTATCATACTTCCGGTGCTTGAAAACTTCAGGTGCCATATAGCGGTCTATTATTTTATTACAGAAAAAGATATCACAAAAAAATAATTACATTTGAAAGGATACGTCAATAAATTGAGGGAGAAATTATGAAATGGTCACTTACAGCTCCCCGTCTCCCCAGTCATTTTATAAACATCATGGGAGTTCTGAACCCTGATTAGTTTGCTTAATCCAAAGTCTCCAACTTTCAAATGGTCTGCATTGGAATTAACTAGAAGAACATTCCTAGAAACATTGACACACTCAGCACTAAAGCTAATTGAATCATAACAATAGCAGAGCCATTAAGAGAGGAAAACAGACCTGGGCTTTAGATCTCTGTGGATTATAACATTTGGCTCATTGTGAAGATAAGTCATGCCTCTGCCCACAGAAACATCAAACATTACATAAGCAAACTATGCAATGCAATTAAAAAAATAAAAATAAAACTAGGCATTGCAATGATGGATTAAACTGCCAGATAACTACAGCATCTCATAAAATGGTATGCTGTAAGGATAAAATCACAGAAACTATGCCACAACTCGGAAAGAGCTACTGAGAGTACAGTGTTTTGTTCACGTTATGAGGACCATTTTCTGGATGCACTTTTTTTGTATTGTCCCTATAATTAATTCAACAGACAAGCTACTGTGAATAAGTATGAGTTTTGGACAGAAGGTGAATGGCAACAGACTGAGCGACATTCAATCCATTAATGATGCTTACCAACTTCAGTAGGTGCAAATAGGGAACTCAAAACATAGCTTACACGAGTTTCACGAATCAGAAGACATCAAGAGAATTTTGAGTTTTTCAAGGAAAATGAAGTACAAAATGCTAACAGTTATTCATACTACCTTGCTATATCCATAGCAAAATTGATTGCTGTAGATGGACTAAGAGCACCTTTTTCCTTGAGGTGCTGATGCAGATCACCCTACAACAAATATATGCACCAAGTCAGCACAGGTACATCATAAGATAAAGAGAAATAATTCAATTTTCACTTCAAAATAAAGGGAAAAAACAAAAGAACATACCCCCCTTAAGTATTCAGTTATTAACATTAAGGGTTTTCTCTCAGTAACGGCTCCAAGAAATTGCACTATATTTGGATGACGGAGCTTCACCAGCAAATTTACCTCATGCCTGAAATCCTGTCTGCATGAAAGGTAAATCAGGAAGAATCAGTGTCTAGTAAAATATCAAAAATTAATTACTGCAGCAGGGGCCAAGTAACAGCCTACTTTTATAATTATATAAATCTGTATCAAGCTTAAAGAGGCTATTAAGAATGCTGACAGCGTGAGCCCTGGGTAACATATGAAGCTTCTTGATCCACTTTAATTCCAGGTCCTCTAACAATATTAGTGGAGTAAAGATTCTTTACAAATACAATATGTTTTTTTGACCATTAGAGGATGTGACTTGCTTGCAAAAACCTCTTCTTGTTACTGTTATTGTTTAGGTCAATGACCTGGAAACTTTAAAGGTCAAAATATAACAGAGGAGACAAAAGATAAGCTCCTGTCCTCCTCCTCCCTCTCCACACCAGATAAGCTCCTGTCCTCCTCCTCCACTCCACACCCACCCACCCAAAAAAAAAACCGCGAAATTTGACAAGAAGATATTGTAGTGCTAACCCACAACGGAACTTACATCACCAACCGATCATCTGAAAGGTTTGGGAGGATGCGTTTAACAGCTACAGGTGTTCCACGCCAGCAAGCTTTTAAGATCTCACCAAAAGAACCCTATCAATATCGGCTTCCATATTAGATACATAAATGGCAACCTCACTGGAATATCCTTATCCATGATACAAAGTAGATTAAGCAATTAGAAATCAAGCATGACATTATAAAAAATAAATAGTGAAAAAGATAAACAGGTTGAAGCAAAATGGACAGCCAACTTCGCACCAAAGACTGTCCTTCTTCTTTCTTGCCAGTAAGTTAGGAATATGTAACTGCATGATAATGTTAATAAAGGAAATAGAGTCATCTCATACAGTTCTTAAAAAACTCTATAGACAGAATAAAAAATTACCAAAGGGAAGCGTCAATCAAAAACACCTAGAGTGACAGCCCCAAGCACAAAATAGTCCAGCTTTCCTGATTATGAGACACTTTCTATATTGGAATGTAATAAAATGTTAAACACACTGCAAAACAAATTATATTCTCTACAATTATTCGCATCTTTTTAAATTAAAAACTTAGCGTAGTTGAGATTTTTCATTCAAGAACACTCCACAGAAGAAGTGTTAGCTTAACCATAATAAACTCGCTTAAATTGCTTTTATATGGGAGAAACCTCTTCACAAAGACTATCAGTCATGCAGTAATACAACACGAGTTTAAAAGATTTTATTGAAAAAAGGGTACAAGAATAGCTGTCTTTGTATACTACAGTTGCCAATTCATTTCAAAGATACTGGACAAGGTAGCTTAAACAGATCGGGATTAACCTCAAACAAGCTTGTTGGTGGCACTTCTAGTGTAGCAAAACATACCTTTCCAATGATTGCAGAATTTGAGAAGTCCAACTCAGCAGGATCAATCTCCCAATCACACTTCTTTGGTTGAGGGGGGGCAACAGGCCTTGGTTCAAAATGGCTTCCATTTTGTCCCTATAGCATATATTAAAACATTAGAGGCTCTTAAAGACTAATCCTAAGAACTCAAAGACACCATTTGCATATTTAGGAAAAATCAAGTAATTCTCAATAATTATGTAAAGAAAATCTTGAAGTGGTAGAACATGACATAAGGTAAGAAAGTTGTCCAGTAACTTGGGAAAAATTGAATTGAACCGAACATCCTGCTTCCAACGTTGTTAGTTTATTTTCTTGTTATAGTAGTAGTGACCAACAACCATTAGCTCGCGGCTCATTATTAAGGCGAGAGCAGCAATCAGTTGTTTGCTAAAGTAAAAGATTTTTGCCCAATTCAGGTGAATGATCTAGTAAATCATGCCGTCAATCTACATATGGTCTCTGACTCTGGGTCATCATCCAGTAGCTGTCACTTTCTTAGGTAATCAAGAATCAACAAGACTGAAATGGAGAATATATCATATCTGCATATATTAATCAATTATACTTAAAAAGAGAAAGACCAGAAAAGATTCACTGTTGCTAAAGGTGAAAACCGTCAAGGTTTTGATAGGAGTATAAGCCCAAGAGTGCATAAAGAAGAAAGGTGAATGTCAAGGAAATCGATAAAGTAAATAACTTTATGGATGTTGAAAGCCTCCCGGATAAAAGCAAAACACCAAAAGGAAAGAGCTTGAGGAACAACATGGTCGTAAATATGTGTGTGATGCAAGAAACCATATCTACACAAATATCTAAATTGAATGGTCAAAGGAATTGAAAAGAATCACAATTAAGTGAACAATGCAAAGTAAATAATATGCCAATCAGGTTCAAAATCCATTTTAAATTATTGATCCAGATGCAAATATTCTTTTTACGAAAATCTAGATGCAAAGAGCATTTTTTTCCTTTTAAATGACGTTGGTGTTTGATCACCTTGTGCACAGCTCGACTAATCCATCTGGAGTCCTGTTTCATCCCACAAATGCAGATGCCGGATACACCTAATTCAACAAGGCTAGCGCAGATGAGTCAAATTGAGTAGTTTAAGTTTATCAATTTTAGATTCACTGACTAGTTTTCCGATCCTAAGTTTCTAATTTCCTTTTCCTAGTTACTAACAAATGCTTTACTTTCTTTTTGATGCGGATGAAGTCTTCCATAAGATTTGCTTAACAATCAATATATCACTTTGCTGGTTCTTTTTACTGTTCAGCAGAGTCCCCGCTTCACGATAGAAAATTCAGTTCATTGGTATTTGTGCATCTTAGAACCTGGTGCTTACACCATAAAGGCATAACTGCTACCTAGAGGCAAACTGTCCAAACTATGGTTACACCTAGCTTTAGGACTCAAGCGCACATCAAGCATTAGCCTGTAATAACACCAGGAAATGTAAGAACAAGATCAGTTAGTTAATAAGCAACTTTGCTAGTTCATCAACCATAGACCTGGTCCACCTGGATGGCTGGATGGCAACAAACTTAGGAGCCTGATAAATATGCTAGCTAATATATCTTTTAACCTAAGAACAAGTATATGCATTAAATGTTGAAGAAAACAGCTTTTGCATATGGCAAACAACCATTACAACATATTAGATATATAAAAAGGAAAAGCAATGAAACTCACATAAGATAGCCCGCCATATGTCTTTAACAATTCAATCATGCGATGTTTCTTAGCTCCTTCTGCATCGGCTAGAGGCTGTTACAAACAATTGGAAACTTAGATAAAAGCAGAAGATTAGTCAAATTCAATCAAGAGTGCATAGAAAAGTCAGTGTCACAACAGACACATGGAAAAGATTCAAAACGTGGATGAATATGCAGAACAAGAGAGATATGGATGAGAACTGATTCTCCTAGGGAAAACAGATATCATAACGCTCTTTTAGATTGCCATCTGAACAATCAATTGGATTATCAATGACTCTAAATAAGGTCAGTTACGACTAACCAGTGTAAAAACTTTTCCAATTAATTACAAAATTACAATGGATGGCAGCAAGGATGTGGCCTAACAGTCAATGAAGTGGGAGAAAATCTTTGAGACAAGGACTCAAATCCCCGCAGAAACAAAAATCGCTAGGTGACTCTTCATCTGCCTAAGCCTTAGTGTGCAGAGTTACCCGGTACATATTCTGGGAGGTAGCACGTATCAAGTGAAATAGTTGAGGTGTTGTAAGTTGAGCCAGACACCACCGTTATTAGATAAAAAAATAAATAGAATAACATGTCAGAACAAAAAAGAGGGCTTGCCACTTATGATCTTTGTAGAACTTTTTGCCATTTCCTTTCCCAATTGTTCTCCTTTCCATAGCAATAATCTTTTTTTGATAACAAAGAACCTGTAGTTTCCAAAGGTCATAGGATAATGCGTCTGCCACCTCTTTACCTTTCTCCACTTAAATACTAGTCTTAGTTCACTAATCTGATTCTAACTCGTAATGTGCATCTAGCACACATCTCGTTCAACAAGAAAAGTATTTCCAACGTTCTCTCTTTAAATTTTTCCTTCTAATTATATCATTGTACTTACTTCTTGCTAAATGTGTTCAAATCAAAATTAAGACATTCAGTAATAGTACAGATAACATATCAAATACTTGTCATTGTTTAAACTCATATTTTTGGAAATCTGAAATCCAGTTATTATTATAATCAAATAGTTAATCAACCTACAGCACTTGAATTTCACTGGTACATCCCACACCAGCGGTGGAGCCACATGTATTCAAGGGGTGTCAATTACAGTGTAGCTAGGTTAAAAAGTCTTTTTTATGTATATATATTAGATATTGACTCCTCTTGGCTTCTTCAGTGGATTTAACCTTAGTGAAAATCGAAGCTAGGTTAAAAAGTCTTTTTTATGTATATATATTAGATATTGACTCCTCTTGGCTTCTTCAGTGGATTTAACCTTAGTGAAAATCCTGATTTCGCCACTATCCCACACCATTAGACTCGTGATTGCAACTTATCATAAGACCTCACTTTATAGCTGAAGATTAAAATTCAAATTCCTGATGCTTAAATTTTTGTTTTATAACAAGACAAGATGTAACTTCAGTAAGATTCATGAGAAAATAGCAGCAGTTTCCTTGAGATCAACAGCTATTACAATTTTGCTCCAAAATCATGATAAAGCAAACAAATTACAGTGCTACTACCAGTTATCAGTTTCATATATACACACAATTAGTAAAAGTGTACGGGAATAACATATATGAAGATTTACCGAAATAAGCAAATGCACAAATTTTACCGTGTTTCTCCAACGATCCTGAGCGTTGACGTCAGCGCCATAGTCGATCAAGCACTTTGCAACATCGATCCAGCCATGTAACGCTGCGACGTGGAGTGGAGTTCGATTATCGTAATCCCTAGCTTGAACAAGCGTCGGATCTTCTTCAAGAAGCTTCCGGACGGCAGCCGCATCGTTATGGTGAGCGTGCCACAGTATTTGCGATGTCTTGCTCACTCTTGACTTCTCCTTCTTCTTCTCCGTTGACACCACCGGTGCTTCTCCGCGGGCGGCAGCGGATGATCCAGAGCTTCCTTCGCTTGCACTCATTTGGATCGATAATGGATCGCTTCGTGTGAAAAAAATCTGCTTTCTCAACAGACTCGTGTGTTCCGTTTCTTTTGAATGTGTGTACAAGAGTTAGTTTTGAGTCTCTCTCTTCCTCTGTTTTTATTTATTTAAAAAAAAAAGAAAATGAATTTTGGTTCTTTTTAAAAATGTGATTAATGGATATTCTTCTATTACTTTGTCAATAGAATTAGATCCTTTTCAAACACCTTTGTTTATTACTTTTCGATAATTCAATAGCTTAAGGGAAAATAATTTTTCCAAAAGATGGTATCTTGCTAGTTGTCGAATAAATAAAGCTATAATAGTAGATAAGATTCAAATTTGAGAATCATAAGAATGATCGAGTTGATTGAGTAGGTGATCTTTCAAAAGAAGGTTTTAGATTTAAAATGTTCTACACGTTTTTTTTTATCAACAGAACTTGCCTAGTACAGTTTATCTCTCATGTAAAGTTTGTAGGCTATTATATTAAAGCTGAGTTTACCTTATGCGCACCCAAAGAATAACATTTCCTCGTTAAAAAAAGATTCAAATTGGAGAATTTCTTGTTAATTGGATTCTTCAACTAAACAAAGAAAAATGTAATATATTATTTTGAACTAAGAGACATTTGTGTGAGAGTGACATATTGCAAAGTCTATGTTACATTAGGTATTTATTTAAGAAATTATTTCTTCCTTTGTTTATCACAGTGGAAAGTTTTTGCCCGTGTTTCTCGGATGCATATTATATAGATAAGTTAATTATATAATTATTTTTTTTAGTTAAATAATTTGAATTTTTACAATTTATTGAAACTAATATATAAAATATATCTTATTTTAAGTAATTAACTTACCTACTCAACAAGCTGATAAATTTCGAATGCTATTAAAAACTACTGTAGCAGCATATTGCCGACAGTACTTCGACCATCGGAAAAAAAAAAAACTTGATGCCGACATATATACATTTGACAATTTGAATAATCACAAACCTTTTACAAAATCTTATAGTAGTTGAATTTTATAATGAGCTAGCTAGCTATTCATCCTTTATGTTGAATTTTCTGAATCTTATCCAAACTACAAATTTAATTGTCATTTTTATGTTAATCAAAATGTGTTGGCTGCTTTGAGAATAACGAAATTTTATTAAATTTAAAATATATATTAATTTAAATAAAAATTGTTGCACGTTTAATTTGCTTGAAATGATCCCACAACATGCAAATTCACGTCAGCAATGAGGAAATCCTCCAGGTATTCAGAATTATGCTCTAGGAATTCTCATTTTTTTCTCTCGTAAAAGGGAAGAATATGCTTGTGTTGTTATCATCGAAGTCAACCTTAATTAACCCTTCATAAGTAGGGCTTTCGTGCTTGATAAGCTTCTGCGCAAACGTATATGAACTCATAATTTTAAAAATAAATATAATACTTCTGCGCAACGATATGAACTCATAATTTTAAAAATAAATATAATATATAAAAATTATCATCGTATCATTATCATATATTTATTACTATATAAATGAGAAGCTAAAAATAAAATGTTAAAATAAATAAATATAACTAATAAATAATAATAATACAATAATACAAGAATAATAAATGTAAATAATAAATAATATATATAAAAAATAAATATAAATAATAACCAACTAACTACCTAATAATAATAATTATAATAATCATCATCATCATATTACTATATAAGTTATGGGGAAGACAAAAAGGAAAAAGTTAAAATACTAAAATAACCTTCAAATATTGAGAAACTA
The DNA here is from genome assembly GCA_018107945.1 of Datura stramonium. NCBI lineage: Eukaryota > Viridiplantae > Streptophyta > Magnoliopsida > Solanales > Solanaceae > Datura > Datura stramonium. The sequence continues at coordinate 434,793 of JACEIK010000433.1, read as the reverse complement.
ATATATCCTTCAAATAATAAATACGTTTACTCCATCATCATCTGGCCACTCCATTGTGAAATATTTAATGGGTCTAATAATATTTATTTATGATTTTAGCTTTTAATATATATAGTATTATAGGAATAGTTTTAGATTGAAGGGTAAAATAGTCATTTAATATTTCATGAACACTTGCTTATATATCATATATCTTTAATTTACTTTCATTGTCATCTAACTTTTCACTTTTTGGCTTTTCACTTATATAATAATATGATTATACTAAAAGTGGGAAGCGCCTAAGTCTACAATTAAAAGACCAAAATATCCATAAAAAATTGAACGACCATATTTATCCTTTACTTCAAACCTATTCATCTACTAAAATGTAATTTACATTTCAAAAAATAATAAAGTGATAGTACATAATAAATATAAAAGATGAATAATATAAAGATGGTTCATGTTTGTAAAATTAATGTCATTTATTGTAATCAAATAAATTTAGAATTACTTTAATCTTCCCAATCTATTACAAATATCCGTTAATATCAATCTTTAATATGTCTATTAAATATTTAGTTCCTTCATCTTTTAACTTCCTGATGGAAAGTATATCAATTCATTCATTACTTAAAAGAAAAAACTCAATGATATATTTTCGTGTTCAAAGTGTGTCACTGTTGGTGATAGTTAGTCTTCTCTTTCGTTATTTTAATTGGTGACATTTTATTTAGATGATGCAATGGAGGTCTGTTGATGTTGTGATTTAATCAAGTCATTGATCCTGAGCCTGTGAAGTCTTCTAAGCTGTGTTTTAATTACTTTTTCTATTTAATTATTTTTCAATTGTCTTCATTTATTTGCTAAACAATGTTTATTTTCCCTTTGTTACACCATATTTGTTTTATCGCCACTAAAACTATCATTTTTATTGAAAAATATTTGTTCCATGATTAATATAACTTTATTAACTTATTATGTGCTCTCATTTACATTTTAATATATCCACGTCCAAGGCACAAAGTCAGGAATGCATGTCAAGAAAGAGCCAGCATATGAAAGAAAGTCAATTAAATGAATGGCGGCGATGCCAAAAATTAAAACTTTGAGATATACAAACCGTACATATTTTAGAATTATTTTTTGAGGAATTTAGTGAGATTGACAACTTTTCATCTGTTTCTTTTATAAATCAGATTTGCGTTTATTCTATTTAAGCACATATGTATATTGTTTTGCTTTTGCTAAGTCAATGAACAACTCTATTTTTGGTCTTCAAACAAACAAACAAAAAAAAAAAATTGCCAACTCGAACACAAATTTAGTACTTGTAATATTTATGCGATTTAACAAAATTTTATACTTATATTTGATATGGACTACACACGCAACGCGTGTACCCAAATACTAGTATACTGATAGGTTTAATACTACAACAACAACTACCCAGTGTAATCCCACCAAGTAGAATCTGAGAAGGACAGAATATACGCAGACCTTACCATTACCTCAAGGGTAGAGAGACTGTTTTCGATTGATTTAATACTAATTATCTTAAAGTTTAAACCCATAAAACTAAAATTCAGAATACGCCTTTACTTGTGTATATATTTAGAAATCCCACTAAATAAGTAAAAATATTTAACGGTGAACCTTATTATTATTCCGGAAAAAAAAAAACCCTCAATCGTCATTGTATTTTAACTTGAGGTTATCAACTTGTTAAAGTTCAAATCCTCGATTTACCTCCACCATAATGCTATAATCTGCAAGCTTTTTTTTTAAGGGAACAGATCTCCATTCCAAGCCTCTTTTGTCAATCCGAGACAACACGAGTGACAATTAATCTCTTAAAAACAAGCTTTTACAAGCAATTAGAGAATTGCAGCTAAGAATCCTTTATATACATTAATCATTAGAATTATGTGACATATTATATACATGTCAGAGATATCACAGAGAAGAATTATATTACTGTGTCCAATATGTTTTTTGCATACTAGACAATGAAGGAAGATCACCTGTACTCAGTTCACATCAAACATAGAGACAGTTACATCAAGTTCTCTTGGTCTTCAAGTGAGCGCTTGCGTGCCCTTAAGTTTAGCTTAAGGCTTTCAGGCAAAGGAGGTGTTCTTCCCCGACGAAATAGAACTGCCAATGCCCTCATCTTCCGGCATAGATCAAATACCTATACAAGGTCAAATTGCAATTAGGACTACAAGGAAAATAACTCACTTCTGAAAGCAGCTTTTTGTAGCTTTTCTCTTACTGATGAAGCTTCTATCTCTGCAACACCTTCACAGCCTCCCTGAAGCAAGTCACAGTATTTTGCAGCCTCATTTTCATCCTCAAATACCTTCATAGAATTAGACATATTAGGTTGCAGAAGAATTTTGTTTAATCTAGTTTCCAGTTGAAGAAGAGATTAATTCCAATTTCTAACTTCATTTGATCTTAGCCACAAGACTGAGAAAGGTAAATTACCTACTTTATCTATGAATGATTAACATGCTCACTCTTCTAGACACATATTCCCTTTCACATAGTCTACCCATAGTAGTCACTGAAAAGGGCAATAGTGTGCTCTCAAACATTAAAAAGATAAAAAACTAGACTAGGAAAGCTAACAAAATCTATCTGCCGCAAAATGACAAAGCCTTTCTTTAGCAGGAATATCAAGTTAATGGAGAATGAGAACCGGAGCTGGCAAGATGATGGAAAACAAAAAATTCTAGAATTTCTGAATGAAGATGCTGAGAACACTTCCTGATATAAATCAAAGGTGTGATTTGCTTTGTGGAAAGGTGAACTTGATATTGTAGGCATTCTATTAAATGCCAGACTACCTGTCCTGCATTGGGATGGAATGAGTCCTGGGGAAGTGGAAAGCAATAAAATGTCGACATAAAAAAATGAATATTCCACCAAAAGGACTACCCTTTTTCCATATTCAAATATTCAATCACTCTTTGACAAATTAAACACCATTCCATCTCTTTCAAAGGTTCTCAAAGAAACTGAGCAATTCAACTTCAGTAGAATTTTGTAATAGCAGTATAGAAATATAGAAGCATAAGTATTTTGCATCTAAAGCTCACAGTGCTCCAACCTTCGATTATTACGATCTAAAATGCACTTACACAAAAGAGACCTCAACCAAATATGACCTCCCGTTTCATCATTTTAATTCTTTTTTCTTTAGCTTGAAAGGAGAGGATTGTTATTCTATTCATCAGAGTTTCAAGCATATATAGAGCTTTAGCTCTGAGAGGTTGTTACATTATCTATATACCCTTCCTTATAAGAAGATAAGCATACACACATCAGCAAAATTGAAGAATATAAACTGATTTCTCTAAATAGAATGATCAGTCGTTGCATATTCATTCAATGTAAATTGTAAGCACAGAAAGTGTGATGCTACCTGTAAAATTATGGCTTCCAGAATTTATTTGAATCATTTCATGTGGCATAATGGAGTCAACAACTTGCATACAAGCGAAATTTCAAGACCTCGCGTAATGAGACAAATATGCTTAAAGAACATAACTTTTCAATTTTATTCTTTCCCTTCCTAATTTCTTTCTCTAGCAATTTTGATCCTCCATGATATCTTGAATTGCATCTGGGCAATTTACAGAAAGAGAACTGTCTCAATCATCAGTCAATGGTCAGCAGATGTAGGAGGATGTCTAATCAGCCAACAATCAACTAATTTGAAGCTCTAATCTACAATGTTATCTCTTGAACACACTGGTGCAGATATAGAAATTTTTTCAAGAAGAATCTTAGATAAAGCTCATATTTGGTAATAGCCTCAGACATCATACTAAAAGGATGTAATATATCTACACATAGTAATGCTTCAAGCGTTCAACAATTCTTCTTTGGTGTATGTACTAACTTAAACATGCTTCAAGATCTTCCTTGCTCTAGATCTTATAAAAATCTGTAAGAAAACTCAAGAGTGTCATGAAATAGAAAACTGAAAGAGGCAATCAACACAAATACTTACAAGTACTCCCTCTCTGATATCCTCAACAAGCATCTGAAATCTCGTGCCAGCTTCTGGCTGCTTTGCACGATTTTGCCATTTTCCTCCTTTGGAGAACAACATCCCAAGCTCTCGTTCGACCTCACTGCAAGAGGAAAGGAATCTCAGCCAAGACAACTAGGATACTCACTTAAGTTTAAAGAAAGAAACTCACCTTCGGTTTCTCCGGGTCTTCATTGTACACAACTGGTTCTCCCTCTGGGTCAGCACATATACAGGTTTGGGTGTTTCTCTCCAAGGGTTAGCCTCCAGCACTGCAGTAAAAGATGACAAGTAATGACTTCTTGACACTTCAAAAGAGAAATGCTCAAATGCAGACGCTACAGCTAGCTTCTGTCCTCGTATTCTTTGGTTATGATATGGGCTGGCTACTTAATATAACCTTCCGTTTTCTTCTATGATTTGTCTGCTCTACGACCTACATTATGTGTTTCGCATGTAGCAAGAAAGATTTCTATCCAGCTTGCATTAATAAGGCATCCTGAAATCACTAAACTTGTTAGTACATAGTCGTCCTAGAAGACCTACAAGTACATGGTTAAAGCAAAGATCGAATGTCTGATATACTTTAACAAAGTACTTCATCACAAGTCAATCATAATGAAAAATTGTGAACAGAAAAGATCATTTCTATGCAAAAGAAGTTTATTGAATAAAGTTTTTTTTGAGGGAAGTATTGTTTAACTAATATCATAATCTTTTAAGTATAATAACAATTAACAAATAATTCTTTAAAAATTACATGATGAGGTTGTTGCACTTATTTATAATATATGTTAATCTTGAAATATAAATCTATAACATTATTGAACATCAGAAAATTGATAGCATTCTGATAGAGGTTTTCTTATGGAAAAGGCACAAGAAATGGTTTTAAAGATTCTAGAAAGGAGAGTAACCATTGTAGTGTATTCTTTCTTTAGTCACTTCCATTGAGACAACCCTTTTGGCGAGTCATTATTTTTGGTGTGCGTTTTCATTCTTATCTTTCTCTTATCGCGGCTATGTTAATTTGTGTAAGGTGCTAAAGTCATATCTTAATGGAACTTTTCATTATTTTGAAGTTTTGTACTATGTGGATAATTATGAGAGTTTTAAAGAAGCTAAAAACGGTTTATGAAATTAAGTTCAAAATTTCTTTGTTCATTGTTGTGCGAATGTTCTTAAATGTTCTGCCCTATAAGAATGATAAAATTTTGAATCATAACAGTATATGAAGATACTTTATTTTCGTTAAAATTCTAAATCATAATAGTATAAGACAATACTTTATTTTCATTTATATGTTTGTGAGGTAGCTACTTAGTTCTTCTATTTCTAGATAAATTAGACACAATGATTACTTTTATGTTCAACTGAATTCTTCTGATAATAGCCGCAACAGTTACTATTATGAGATCTCAAAAACACCATTGCCATGTTTGATTGTGGAATAGGATGGGATTCAAGGAGGATAAGAATATCGATGTTATCTGATGGGAACGATGCAGAAAGAGAGACTCTGGTCCCAATCTTACAGCCTCCAAGAACAGGATAAGAAAGTCATGAGATATAAATTTATTAACATCCTCCACTAATGCAATCAAACTTTGAAGGACATGTTGGGCACTTGCAATTTTCCTTGATCATAATCAGAACTGGCTATGACATTTAAGAAGATGGAAAAATAAATACTCTGTTCAACCTTCAAACCATGCCAATATCCAGCTATTTAATGCATTAAAGGTTGAATATTTCACCTAAAGCCTAAGAATCCTCTCAATGCAAGTCAATCTCCTTTTCTTGAACCTTAGCCTCATTTTCATAGAAAGGACAAAAGATAAGATAGTTCAGTGAATTCATCAAAGCAGTTACCAAATCAAAGGCAAGTTACCTAAGAAATTGCACCAGTGTTTTCTTAAGCAGAACGACGTTTTTTACTTTATAAAATTTATTTATTATATCTTGATCACAGTACTCAATGTAGTCCTCTCTCTTTTCATTTTTTATGAGTCCTTTCATTTCAAAAATAATTTGGGAACTAGAAGCAACACTCAGGGAAATACTGCAGTAGGAGCACACACTGCAAACAGTGATCATGGAGGCTATCTTCTTTGCTGCGCAACTAAAAGAGTTCGACTCTTTTTAGTTTTAGAATGTTTAGATAACATAAGTGTCCTGTTACATCTGTTTTCATGTTTGGTGTTCTTTTCCAACAATCTTAGGGCAAACCTACTTAAACAACCTAAACCTAAAGACTTGGTCCAATCTGAAAGTAGACCTCATAGAAAATTAGATAAGAAGGGTAGTTCATAAACTCAAGCCACCAATTTGGTGAAAACTAATTTCTCTATTCCCTCTGATTTAGTGAAAACTAACTCCAAATGTTTGAAAGCAGTCCGCTAACAATAATTTTATTGATGACTGAAAATCCGTTTGGGGCCAACCATTAGGACCAACCGCAGCACTCCTAACTTTAAGGATAACGGAGCTATCACTCTACCCTTCTTCATTTAAATACCACACTTAGTTCCCATGGCGCAGGGCTCGAACTCTGACCTAAGTCACAACTCCCTCAGCCTTTGCCACTTGAACTAAGTCCTTGGAGGCAAATATTATTCTGTAAATCACTTTGAAAGCTTTCAATTATTTAAATTCTTTCATCTAATTCAAATATTTTACACTTCTCAACCACTATATTACAGTAATAGTGTAATAGTTTTCGCAGCTGCATAAATAAGTAAAACGAAAAGAAAAACTAGATTAGACGAGAGAAGTGAAGTTCACCATCATAGCTGCTGCTGTCGAAACTCTGTTGAAGATGTCTACGCATGTCGTAGGCACGAGAAGACACCTGCTCTACAAACTCGTTAGGAGTCCCTGGAATAGTCCCATCCATACGAAGCGCTCTCTCCACTTCATCATCTCTTCTCGATCCTTCCTCTTCCTCTTTCTCCTCATCTCCTCTCTCTCCTCCGCTACTCAATTTGCAACAAAACCTCATTCTACCACTACTTCCATCGAAAATTGAAATCCGGAATCGAGGAAAACCTTTCGGCTTGGCGTGAGAAGAGAAAGCGGAGATTCGCCGCCGGTGATGATGATGGTGGTGCCGGAGAAGCTTCCCGGGAGGAAGAACGATCGACGGAGAAACTGATGATAGAGAATCCATTAATACTGCGGACCAGCGTAGTAGTTGTTGATTTGAGGAATTTGAAAATTTTGATGGATATGAATGAAATAGAGAATTCTATACGTGAAGGACTATTACTGTGCAAGAGGAGAAATGGAAACGGGGAAAGGTAGTTGGAAGAGGAGAGAAGAAAAGGGCGTTGTTATGTGTAAGCAGCCGAAGAGTTTTTGTGAATCTTCTTTGGAGTTTTGTGTTTTGCAGATTTTTTGTTTTGCAGGATGGAAGATATGGGACCCAGTGGAGCTCGCGTCAAACACCGTATCTCAATCACCCTTGGAAAATTTGTATCGAGAAAAATATAAAGTATAATGACATGATAATTTAAATGATTTTTCATGAAGGAAAAAAAAAAGAGAAAAGAGGGGAGAGGAACTGAACACCAAATTTGTAGTGCAGCTGTAACAGTTAAACAATAAAGTTTGAATAGAATTTTAATAATTTAATTGATTGACTATTTATTCATCTTATTAGTGAAATTTTACTTCTCCGCTTATAGTTTCTTCTCTATTTTTTCTCTCTACCCCGGTGTAATAATAAAAAAAAGGGACACCATAACTGGATATATCCTCTTCTCCTATTCCCTCACGTAATAGACTTTGGCCTTTTGGTGCCACCTTTATGGACCTGTTTGTTCAAACTAGAAACTTACAGACTGTTTCAAAGACTTGTGCAAAGTAGTTTTCAAAACTCTAAGCCATTTGACACTTTGCATAAGTAGGTTACCTATACATAAACGTGCATTTCCCATTTCACTTAGTCGTTTGGTACGCTGTACACGGGATAAGGTAAAATATTCTAGAATTAAGCCTAAAATAAAATTTATACCCCATTTAATTGATGGCAGCATGATTTTATACCAGTCAACCAAACACGGTGAAATTATTTTATCTCATCTACCAGGTGGGATCCAGGGATTATAATCCTAGAATTACAATCCCATGATAATTTACTACTATACATAGCATTTGAACAATTGATATTGATGTTATGACATTGACAATCAACTTCGAGGGGCAGCAGGCAAGGCTACTGTACAAAAAATGCCAGGTAGAAGGGGGGATAAGAGATAATGGGAGCAATATTGTGTCAATCAAGTGCTTATTTTCCCTTTAAAAGTATCAAACAGTTTCATTTAGGATATACACTAAAATGCAGCTGAAAGTAAAAAACCTGTATAGCATACGAGCCAGATACATGGTAACAAACCAGATTTACATCCAAATTCCCAATGAATTACATGGGGTACTCAATGGTGAAAAAGCTTGAAATACAGGATAATGATGATTGCCAGGATAAGAGCTCCAATCACAGAGCCCACAATCCACTTGTTTCGGCTAATTCTTCTAGACATAGATGTCAAGATCTTCTTGCTCTTGTCAATGGCATCATCCACACCATGAAGCTGTAAAAAAAACAACGACAATTAATAAACATAGCTGCTCAGCTAGCTACACTAAACAGAACAGTTGAAGCTACTCAAATAGAGGGCAAGGAAGAAATAAAAGGGCTACTAGAACCAGAAAGAAAGTTTCAAAAGGTCTCATCATACCTTCTTATGTGAATGTAGCAGTGTTTCACGCTGTTGGTGCAAATCCCCTAGAATTGAGACACCAAGCTCTTCAGTTTCTAGGGCAGTCCTTCGGCTCTCCCTTATTCTGTCACTTGACTGATCTAGCCTTTCTGTTGACATTGCTAAGCGTTCCCTTTGATTTGCAGAAGCCTATAAAAATTACATTATGGCTCTTTACAGCAGGTGAAGCCAAGAAACGTAAAGATGAATTCCACTAGCCACATATTTGGATTAAGATAATATGTTATGTCTACAGTCAATTTTTTGAAAAGCCAACCAAACATTAGCTGACTTGTCCTTTAGCCGGTGCTGCACATCAATGCTTTCAACTATCTTGTGTAAGAAAGAGAGAGAAGGAACTGAAGAGGTAAGCAGGTAATATATGCTGAACCTTTTCTGTGCTTGGCACCATGTCATCTATTATGTCAGGGCTTGACCAGCAAGAGCCACTAACAGTATGAAGTAAAACCAGTAGAGAGATGGCAATGTAAGTCAACCTAATCATTTCCTCTTCAACCTAATCAGTTCCTCTCAGATAAGTAGCAGATTTATAAGTCATGCAAATTCTGATCTCCGATTGATTTGACCAACTTTGATATCAACAACCAAGCATGAACCACACTTAGCTTCTCCCGAAGAAAGTTGTGTACAATGAGTGCTAACATATCAATCAAGTGAAAGTTATATAACCTTGAGACCACTGTCACATAGTTAAACATCACCACACAACTTTTCGATGGCAAATGCTAATACATCATTCAAGTCAAATTATATGAAAGCACGTATAACATAGTGGAATCCTCAAACAATAATATAACAAGAACAGAAAAGGAGAGAAGGGAACTTTAGTATACATACTGCATGTGGATCCATCATTCCAGACTCTAAATCACGGGCAGCTTGATTAGCACCAGTCAAGGCTAGTTTATTCACTTCTTTCTTCAACTTATTCAGGTCTGATTTGTATTCCCTCAGCTTAGCAAGTAGCGCTGCTTTTAAACTTGGTTGCAAACTTCTTGCCTCAAGATCCATTTTGCGTATCTACATGCAGACCAGCACTCATGATCAGTTCTAAAAAAGAAAATCCTTTCGAAAAGGAATAAATTTAAAAGTCAATAACTTACCAACACATCTGCATCATCCAATCCCACTTTAAGTTCGGAAATCTGTTGCTTTTTCGGCTCTGCTTATTACAGTTGCAAAGTTATAATCATAATCCATTAGATAGCGGTAACAGAAGACTGTTAACAACTTACCAAAGCCTTAGCACAGAAAAGGAAAATCAGAAGCTTGTTTTGTTGTTTGTTCAAGCGGTATAAGCTAAATAAATTAGCAAAAATACATACTAACATAAAAATCAGAATTGGACTGTCTTTCATTCTTCTTTTTACTTGTTCCTTAAAATTCTCTCCTTTTCTAAATGTTTTCATTCTATTTAGTATGATCTGACTTCACAACTCGCAATGCTTACACCTCTTCCCTTTTGGAATACCAAACCCAATCTTGAATGCTGAAGTGAGTTCGGCAAATGGAGGAAGAAGAACATCTTTTTTACAGCAAAAAATAATACGTAACAACGCAAGAAGAAAGAATGCTTTAATGGACAGGTACGGTAAAAAGGTTGAATTGCTTACTTGTTTGATGTGTATAGAGACAACCAATAAATCAAACAACTACATCTACATCCCACCTAGTTGAGGTCAGCTATATGTATCATCATTATCTATTGCCCTCCGTACAAATCCATTTTATTTCAATAATGTTGAATAATTTGTCTGTTTAGGCAAATAAGGGTTCTCCAACCTAAAGATTCTTCAAATCTCACACTTATATATACACTAACATACAAGGCTCTAACAAGACCTAGTGGGGAAAATCAGAAGCACAATATAAAGCTCAGAATTTAAAAACCAGTTTCAAAAAAAAAAAAAAGTTCACATCCATAAAAACTCAAAATTTGTATAAAGCCAATTAATCAATCAAAGAACTACTTAATCCCAGACTAGTTGGAGTCAGATATACGAATCATCTATAATTATTCCGCACTATATGAGCTTATTTCAATTCCAATACTGGAAAATAATTTGTCTTTTAAAGCAAATTACGAGTTCTGCAAAACTAACGCTTCTCTAAATCTCACACTTATCCTTACATTAACATGCAATTCTCTCACCAGTCTTAAAAGAACGATGCAAGAGTACAAGAACTAAGTCTTAATCCTAACTAATTGTGTATGCCTATTAGCTAAGTCAGGATAAATTCCGAGAATTAAATTTTTTTTTAAAACCGTGATGTCGGGGCCAGCTTACCCGCGTTACTTGCTACCTCCCACTAGCAAAGATACGTGGTAAATCTCAACCCACTTCATTGACAATTAGGCCACACCCTCGGGTGCAAATCCGGAGAATTGATGTTTCCACAGAACTCATATAAAGTAAAACAACAAATAAAAATTCAAGTGAATTAGTTACCTCCGTCAGCCAAAAGAGCAGCAGAGTTGCATTTCCGAGACAAATTAACAGAAAGTTCACAATACTGCCTCTCATATCCCTCAAATACTTCACTCATCTTCCCTCAAAATCTCCGCCCAAACAAAATTCAACCTGTAAATATAAATCAAATCAAAGGATCGAATCAAGTTCACATCCAATTCAACTTCATAATTTGGTACTAGCTACACTTCCGGTTCACAAACCTTTTAAGTAACCGAACGAAATTGAAATTAAAATATAAATTAAAAAAAAAGAAGCAATCGATCCACCAAAAACAAACAAGTAGATACAAGTATATCTAGGATAAATATACCAGTAATGAAAGCGTCCGGCGTAAGTATAATCGGAGACGGAGATGCACGTTGATTCACTGACGAGTTAAAACTGAGTTGACTCGGATCAGAGCCCTGTTGGGGAGAACGGAAATTTCCTAGAAATTTTTCGGAGAGAGAGAGAGAAATAATAGTCACTTCCAAAAAAAAAAAAAAAAAGCACAAGAAGGTTTTCTTTTTTCCTAAAAGTCCTTTAGCTTTCAGGTATTAACAAATTTCTCCAAAGAACTTTTTTTTCAGATCTCCTGAGAAATTGAAAAGAAGAAAACAACACTTGTTGCGATTACGATAATAATTTTTTTTTCATATTTTAGAATAATTTTAAATATTAAGGATAAAATTTTAAAAAATATAATTAATTATCTTTTTAATTTTGAAACTAGTAAGTATTTTAAAACAACTAATTTTAATATAACAAATAATTAAAATGAAACGGAGAGAGTAGAAAGAGCATGAATATAAAAAAAGGCAAACATACTTGAAATTTACTACCTATATGATATTAATGATGATCACTATAGAGATTTAATATT
>JACEIK010000433.1:411743-422601 GCA_018107945.1 Datura stramonium | reverse complement strand
ATAATAAACTTACAAAGAGTGTAACCCTATAATGAATGTCACTATTATTATAGGTAGAATACCGTTAGAGAAGTAAAACATAACATATCAAAAATCATTTTAGAGAAAATCAAATCGTACAATAAAATATTATTATAATAAATTACTGTTATAATAATATTTACGGTATATTTAACGGTGTATATTGAAAATTGTGTTTAACTATATTTGACTATTTTATTTAATACTTTCTCCGTCCCTATTTAAATATTTTATTTAGTTTAGATATGACTATTCAGATGAAAAAAATAAGTGGAATGAAAATGTATTGGAACTGTAGAGGAATATATTTAAAAATATTGGATACAATTTTGAGACACTTTATAACATAGGACAATTAATTTAAAATAAAGGTACTAACTATAAGTTGATTTTTTTTTCTTTACCAGTTAGTATTATATGCTCAATCTATACCATTTTATGTGATAGGGTAAGCTAGAAATGTAATTTAAGATGCAGTTCGAATTGTCATTCATTATATTAGTTGCTATAACAAAATTATTAGAGATTTATTTAAAAATATCAGTTTCATAGGTATTATCATATCAATATTTTAAAGTATTAAAATTAAATAAATTGAATAATCCAAGTTGTGAAAGGTGTGTAAAATAATATTATTAGTTGAATAATAGTATAGTATATTTTTGAGAAAATTGGAAATGTATTTCTTTATTGAATTCGTAGAAATTACAAGCTTTTTCATAAAACTTATAGTACATCAATAAAATATCTGAACATCTGTCTTAGGGAGAAAAGTTAAAATTTATGTTTAATAGGCAACACAAATTTTATTTGTTGGTTATAAGGCAATTTTTTTTATCAATTGAGTAGATTCATTATCTTAAAATATCTTGTACGTCACATTATGAGCAAAAGATAAAATTATGTGAAGCAAAGACTATTTTTTGAAAAATTTAATAAGTGGAGTCAAAATATCAAAATCATGCCCTAATAAAGATCATTTTTGTTAAACTTTTCTTACGGGGAACAAAATATCAAGACCAACCCATCTTAGGGCCATGAACTTGACCCTAAATGATTGGAGTTGGCTCATTATGAAGCTACTATCCATATACCGATCCTCTTATTTGTTTATAACTCTTAGCGTCGTTTAGTACGCAGACTAAATAATTTCGGGACTATAGTTCCAGCACTAATTATCCCACCTGAGAGATGAGATAAAATAATCCCAAGCTGCATGAGATAAGATGGGGTATCCCAAGATAAAAGTTAGGATTAGATTTATATCATGTTTGATTGACAGTATAAATTTATCCGGGAATTAATTTATACTATCAACCAACATAATATAAATCTAATCCCAAATTTTATCCAGTGATATCCCAGCTTACCCCGAGTACCAAACGACCCCTCAGTGTAAAAAATAAAAAAGGAACAGAACAAACATTTCCATGACCAAAACTACACAATAAGTATGCACTAACATTTCAAACAGTGAATATTTCAAACATTATAGAGTTCTGAGGCAATCTTATGCAATAAGTCTAAACACTAGTACAGGGTGAAAACTAGGTTAGAACTCTACATTATGTACAATATGCTCAATCTAATACAATATCAAGAGAAAGATCATGTTCAAATTCCTCAAGAGAGAAAGTTAGCAGATGTAGTTTGGTTGGTTTGAGGTAGGAGAATCAACATTGATTGGGCCGGATATTATTNAATATGCTCAATCTAATACAATATCAAGAGAAAGATCATGTTCAAATTCCTCAAGAGAGAAAGTTAGCAGATGTAGATGTATTTCATATCATGGCAAAAATATGCAAATCCTTCCCTAGATTTGGACACAAATGTAACTCTCATCTAACAGACTCAAAAGTGATAAAGCTTAAGTAGTTTCATCATATGCACTTGTACCTTCGTCTGTCTGGTCGGACTCTACATGTCCTGACTCATTATCAGGGAACACCTCAGCTTGCAGAGAAGGAACAATGTTATTCACATGCAACCATGTCAGTTCCCACAAGCTATCTCCACCAAGAGCACTCCTCTGAACAAGTACCCCCTTAGATTTCATTACAACCAAGGTGTTCTTAAGAAGTTCGGGGACTAGCTCCTGAAGCTTTTCGCTTTTCTTACCTCTGACCTTCACCTTCATGTATTTTTCCATCCGGTTGAGGACTCCAAGCCAGAGTTTACAGAAGGTGGTCAGTTGAGATAGCTCGTGAACCAACTGTAAAAACACCTTTGTTAACAGCTTCAAGGCAAGAATAAGGGTCTCTTCCATGTTTCGATAATCTTTCTGTGATGTGAGCTCAATCAAGTCGTCCAGCATTGTGAAAATGACAATATCAAAGCACTGCAACCAGAGACCATGTGGAAGGTAAATTTCATCTACTCCTGTCAAGCACATTTGTAGGGATGAAAGAGCATGATTCCTAACTTCTCTCTGATCCAGACAAACTTTCCTCAGACCCTGTACAAGCCTCAGCCACATTTCCCCGATATCCTGAGACAGCTTCAAAGCTTCTGCCTCCGCCATTGCTTCCCTGGCATCTTTGGACCAGCGTGCTAAACAAGCAGCAGAACCTGCCATAAGATCCACCGCACGAGCAGGTCTATCAGCTGGTCCAACACGAGACTCTGCAAAATTTCTTGCTGCATCAATGCAAAGAACAAAATTAGCTGGAGACAAATGGGATCCATCAGACATGATGAAACCCAGGACATCAAATCCTGCTTCTGAAGCTTCTGGATGTCTAGCTGTTATACAAAGTAACTGAGTAATAGTTCGCCATCCCATTTGAGATCGGATATGTGGAGCATTTGCTTTAACCAGCCGACTGACTTCCTGAGTAATTTGTTCGCAGTATGCATCAGTTACCCGGGCATCAAGCTTGGTTACAAGTTGTAATGATCTGAGAAGTTCATCTGCTAAGTTCTCTTTATAAGGAAGCAGCCTCTGGCAGATGCGTAGTAGTCCAAAAACAGCTTTCTCAATTAGAGCACAAGGCATTATTGTTGAGTGTACTATATGAGCAATATGTTCATAAACTCCCTGCCAAAGAAGTGCTATTCTGTCTCTATTGTTCAAAGTGATTGCAATCAGCAATTCCAAGCAGAACACCGCTGTATCTTCATCCTCGGGGGAACTACTACCCTTCTGAGGTCTCCCTGCAGCCCATATGAGGGCTCTTGCCAACTGCAACAAAGAATCAGCTAGGAGAAACTTACTTTCTGTGAAGATGGTATCAATTTGACACTTCTGAATTGTCTGCAGTGTGCGCTGATGAGCTGCAAGTTGTTGCTCAGTAGGTTGAGACCTAGGCTCTTCTGTATCTATTGATAGGAGTTGACTAAATCGGCCCATAAGTCCTGAAGATCTTCTGGGAGTACCAAGGGATTGCATATGAGCAGCAGACAATGAATTAGGGAGAGGTTTCCCATGTCCTGGATCAGAAGATGCCTCTGAGTCATCAGCAGCATCACTGGCTACACGAGCAGGAAGAAGGCCAAGCTTGTGCAGTCTTAAGATGCAATCCAAGATATTTCTCCAGCCAGTACGGATAAAATCACCACATTTGTTTGCTATAGTGAAAACTGTAACAGTTGCCTTTCTTGCTTTTGCATCATCACCAAAGGCCAAAACAGGTTCCTCCACCAATGAGGGATTCAACAGGGTTGTGAACTTACATAGAGATACTACTAGATCATCCAAAACATCTTCAAGATGATGGCACGCTGAAATCTTTGCAACAGCCAAGAAACCATCTATACAAGTTTGGTAGACATCCTCATGTTCAGCATGATCAAACACCACAGAGATAGCAGCAATAGTAGGGCCCGACATTATTGCGAACATATCATGGTCAAGATAGGCTTTAGAATCACACATGATGTATGGAGAAGTTTTTTTAGATTTGTGCATCAAATCAATCCAACGGCTTGGGTTCATTTCAGCAAAACCAGCACCTTGTTCTGGTGTGGTGCGGATCTCATTGTTGCAGATTGAGTGGTACAATTCAGATAGAAATTCACGAGGAAGATCATTACCTCCATTAATGTGCCGATTGTTACGGATGAAATCCTCCTCTGTCATCTTCTTCTTTACCTGAACATTGTGCTGGTCAGTGTTGAGCATTATTATAGAATATGATAACAACAGAGCAGCATCTTTATTAGCTAGAATCTGGGGAGATTGCTCGTAGTATCTCTCTGAAAATGCCTCAAGCACCCTTGCTATCTTTTGAGATTCCCCAGGCAGTCGAAAAGTTTCCAAAAACAGCCTCAATGCAGTATCTAGGTTCATGTCTTGGAAATCAAATGTTCCAGCAAACTCATGAAGCACCTGAACACAAAATTCATCATGATTTCCAAGAAAATCCCCAACGAGATTCTTATCTAACCCAGCTGTGAACCTGAAAAAGCAAGCTACACTTTGGGGATCAAGTTTTTCCGGCAATAGATGTGTTCCTTGAAGAAACTCTAGACCTTTCTTTGGATCCCTATTAAAGTGATCAGCTCCAATCATTAACCTTCTCTTGATGTACTTCCGTCGACGTACGAATGGTACCCAATGGTCAGGGTCGCTATAGTTCTCACACTTTACCATCCAGAATGGAGTGTACTCCTCTAGATTTATTCGAGTGTATTCTGAATTATAGGATCCATTGCCTATTCTCTCAGCCATTCCCTGGATAACAGCAATCAGACCATCCAAAGCAAGAATGTGCATGGCAGACAACGGGGAGTTCACCGGGAATGCACTCTTAGATAATAAATTAGCAAGTTCTTCAAAAATGTTACTGCAGGTGATATCACAATCTAAATTTGCATACATTTCTACCATAAAGGACTTTTGCCTGCAAAAGTCAACAAGAGCCTCCATTGCTACTTCCTGCTGCTGGTATGAAGCCCCATAACGACTTTGTGCAAGTCTCAGGATCACACAGGAAAAGAAAGCCTCAAGCTGTAGTTTCAGTTCAGTACGCAAGTGTTGATACAGATTTAGAACGATACTACAGACCATAGAAAGAATCAATGGACTCATTGACAAACCAAATTGCATCAGATTACGGAATAATTCATCCTGGACCAAACTCAACAATCTGGGGTGCCTGTGAATAGCAGGGCCTCCCAGTTCAATGGCTGAGTTGATCAAACCAAGGGCAAATAGTGGAACATCTTCATCGAAGGTCATAGTATTTGCTCTAGGACCCATCCCTACATGTTCTACAACATTCAACAAAGAGCACAAGAAGTGAAATATCTCAACCATGCATGGGACTCCATATGGTTCAGTCATTAAATGTAGGTCATAAGAAACACTATCCTTCCCGTTATCACTCATGACCATGCCTTCTTCTGTAACGCCGCTAAGCAGACCTGTGGAAGCAGAAGTGAAACCTCCAGAAGGTGGCAGACTATCATATTCAGAAGGACCACTCCCATTCTCCGACTTGCTACTGAAACTGTACTCGTTATCAATACCAGCAACCTATGTAAGAAGAAATTAACATATAAAGCTTCGAACATACATGGTAGAAGAATAAGAGAACAAAAAGCAAAAGATAAATGCACAAGAAATACGAGATCAATCTAGACTGCTGACAAAAAGGAGACAGATATAATGTACCGTATCCATGCTCTATTTAATCCAGTTGGACATCTCCACGCAGGAAAAGAAAATGCATGTGTGGACAAAATACAAATGCAAAGTTTGCTCAAAGGATGAACTTATTAGTCAACAGCAAAGACATGCTCCCGTTTTCTTTGCTCATCAGATGATGCCCATAATGCAAGATTGGTACATGAGAAGATTCTTTTTTTTTTAAAATGATGGTGGTGTTTGGACTAGCTTGCGCCCACCTTGGCTTATCCAATGGGTAGTACTACATATCAAAAGCACAGGTACGGGATAAACCTATTCACTAAGGCTGGAGCAGATTGCTCAAAACTGAGTGTTTTAGCTGGAATACAAACCTGGGATCTCTGGACTTTTACTCCTATGCCACAACCACTCAATCACCTCCTTCATGAGAAAATTTCTAACACTATTGGACATCTTATGTTTCACAATGCTTATTGATTTTTGGGTCCAAGGACTGGGGAATGTAGACAGTTGTTAGATTGCCAAGTCAATAGCTGGGAATTATAATGTTAGAGACTGCAGCAAAGGATAACTTTCACAGATTAAAAACAAGGTGCACCTGTACCTCGTTTTTGGTGGAACCATGCCGTCTAACTATGGAATGTTGTGTGTTGTCAACTTCCGGAAGGTGTGCAAAAATACATCTCACGAGTTCATGCATGGTGTGACGTGCTATACGCTGTAAGACCTCACTTTTAGTTCCAGCTTGATGAACTACTCTGAAACATGTGTTGACAATGGTGCAAACGTGCTGATTACTCAACACAACAGAAGCTTTGCTTCTCATGCACGCCAAAAGAACTTGAAGTATCTTCATCAATACAACTTCTTCTGATGCAGGATCTGTCACCTCAAATCTGCAACTAGTTACAGCATCCACAATCGAGTGCATTGCATCTTCAATATTGACAGCATTAAGATCAAGAATATCAAGGGTCAAAATCTTGAAAACAGAAGACAATGCAACACCAGTGATTGGTGCTCCAGTTTCATCAGACCGAATAACATCCAGAAATGGCTGGAGATATAAGGCCGGACTGATGGTTTGCCCCGAATGCTGCCACGAAAATATCTGCTTACGCAATGTCTTAAGAGACTGGATTAGAGAGTGTTCTAGCTGATCATCTCCTGAAACATAACGACCACCCCACCTCACATTTTTTCTCATGACTGCTAAAACAGCACTTACTTCAGAGTTAATCATACAAGCTATAGCAGTTTTGTTGGAAGAGGTTGTCTCACAATCTTCTGGTTCCTCTTCAATTGCCTTGATACTAGATTGTGGCCTTAAACGCCCCATTCTGGAAAAATGTGCAATTGGATTGTATTCTGGATTTGTAATCAAGGACGTTCCGCAGGGTTGTTCTAGATGGCAGTCAAACCATACCCCTCGTGGTCTGTAAAGTACAGCAGTAAAATAGAATGCTGTTATATTACATATCTGTTAACTTCTAGAAAGAGTAATGATGTACCAAATGCATCCTGAATATTTTACAATATAAATGCCATGTAATTGTTCACAAAGTTCTCAAAGGTAAAAGGAATAGATTAAAGACAAGGTCTGCTTTTGTACTATCTTTAGTTGCAGGAGATAAAACAATAGTAGCGGTATAGATAACTGATCCCTTTCAATCCAAAAGTTATTTGGTTAAAAGATTGAAATATAGCAACACCATATACTGCAGCATAATTTACGGATATCATTGCTACTACACCTTAGTCCCATATTTGCTTTACCGCCACCACACCATTTCCCCTCACTCTTCTTGCATTCCATCCTTTGTGTCAAATACTTGGTTTGGAGGACCAAACTACCTACTACAATCAAGTGCTTCTGTTGGCTAGCTCTCAACAATGCCAGCCTCACTACAGATAATCTAAACAGGAAGGGATTCCAGCTGGTCAATAGATGCTATCTTTGCAAGTCTCAACTGGAAACTGTCAATCATCTCTTTCTGCACTATCCAGTAGCCGCTGACCTCTGGAATCTGTTTTTTAGTATTTTTGGATTAACATGGGTAATGCCTCGCAATCTAAGAGAGGTATACTTGAGCTGGAATCTATGGAAAGTTGACAAGACCATCAAGAAGACCTGGCAGATGATTCCTGCTGCAATTTTTTGGACCCTCTGGAATGAGAGAAATAGAAGGTGTTTTGATGGCATCTCAACTCCAAGCTACTCTCTTAAAGCTAAATGTTTAGTTAGCCTCTTTTGTTGGACAATGCTGTCCCCAGTTACTAACCCAGTACTTTTTCTAGACTTTATTAGCACTTCAGTTCTTGACTGAGACATTGTATCTGAGGCAAACAATGTTCTCCTACACTTTTGTTCTTTTTGTAATTAGCCTCCTGTATCATTGCATCTCCTTGATGCCTTTCAATGAATTACATTACTTCATCAAAAAAAAGCGGTGCAGCAAAAGAGCACTGACACTACCACAAATCTATATCTTGCTACTGTCAATTATGATACCAAACAACAGGGAGCTTGGATTAGTAAAGATAAAAAGGAATCTCCTTCTGGCAGACAGAGAGAATGAAGATGAAGATAAACCGGCTGATGGTGCTACCAGATTCCCACATGTATGGATGAAATAAGCTAATATAATGTGATTAATGAGTAAGAGTGTCATCTAGACTCTAAAACACAATATCTAATCTTGTTATTGCCCATTCTCCTCGCAAAAGACTGTCCTAGAAAAAAGGATGATTAAGTTGATCTACATGCATAAAAGCAGAAAGTTTTCTGCCCTCTAAACCCAGCAAGTAAACATCACATTATATTGTAAGTGCATTTTACCTGTGCCACTGGCTGCTATCACAAATAGGAAATTTCTTTTAATTTTCTCTAGTGATGGCAGCCAGAGTCCTAAATGACTACAAACCACTCACCTACTTTTCAGGGACTGGTTCGTAAATTTTGATTTTGGGTAAGAATCTGGCATTGGAATATGATCCAATTATCAGTTGGTAATTAGTATATTGAGCAATCAAATCAAAATAGAGTGCCCGTGTCATTTCCATTGGACATAGGTACAACTAGGCAAATGGAAAGTTCATGTTACATAGCTACTCATTAGGAAGTGTATTTCTTCACCACCCTATTTACTCCCTCCGTCCCTTTTTACTTATCCCTTGTTGACTTGACACCCCTTTTAAGAAATTATTCATTAGTAGTTTCTTAAACTAAATTACCCTTACTAAATATGCTTTGAAAATCTAAGTTTGACAACTAGTACTTTACATATTTACTTAATGATAAGGGTAATATTGGAAGATAATAATAAATCTCTCTTGATTTGCTAAAACGGACAAGTAAAAAAGGAAAATCTTTTTTTAGTATAAGAGGCAAGTAAAAAGTAATATAGGGAGTAAATACGATTACATTGCTTGCCAAAAGTAGAAAAACAATACAAATAAGCACTTGAATTACTTTCGCACATTCCCTTGGCCAGAAAAACTCACATAGAGAAAAGAAAAACAAAAAAGGGTATGACAGTTCCTCAACTTCCATCAACTACCAATACTAACTAAAACAAGTGTCTATTGACATTCTTTTGGGATAGACAATAAAGAAGAAGACGTCCACATAGTGAAAGGACAACATCATTCAACAATGTGGTCAATAACCAAGTCAATCATCAATATTCACACGTGGAAGATCAGAGATGTATTGACATTCTTTTGGGATAGACAACAAAGAAGAAGACGTCCACATAGTGAAAGAACAAAGAACATTATTTTGGGATAGACAATAAAGAAGAAGACGTCCACATAGTGAAAGAACAACAATTCATTCAACAGTGTGGTCAATAACCAAGTCAATCGTCAATAATCACTAGTGGAAGACCTATTGACATTATTTTGAGATAGACAATAAAGAAGAAGGTGTCCACATAGTGAAAGAACAACAAACATATTTTGGGATAGACAATAAAGAAGAAGGCGTCCACATAGTGAAAGAACAACAATTCATTCAACAATGTGGTCAATAACCAAGTCCATCATCAATCATCACAAGTGGAATACGCATACCACACCCACGAAGTGCTCTCCGTATCGTGGCTGTCTACGTACACAGTATGCAGCCTTCCCACCTACAGGTCACTAAATGAGCAGCTTTATTGTTGAGCAAAATCTCCTCCTCCGATCATCATACTAATGCCACCAAAAAATCCCTCAATTTTCAAGCCCTAACTAAATGTTATACCCTACATCTTAAACTTTTAGATCAGCAACTAAAATGTTGGAGATCCAAACCATTAACTGAACAAAAAAAAAAATTCTCCAAATTGATGACTACAAACAACTCAACAACATGCCAGCAACTCTTACAACA
Organism: Datura stramonium; assembly: GCA_018107945.1. NCBI lineage: Eukaryota > Viridiplantae > Streptophyta > Magnoliopsida > Solanales > Solanaceae > Datura > Datura stramonium. Next base: position 412,609 of record JACEIK010000433.1, on the reverse strand, counting down.
GCATTTTATAATATAAACACAACTTTTATTCACACTATTGTACCGAGAATTGATAAAAGAAAAAAAAACATCAAAATGTTTAGTAAAATGTGAATAATTGAAGCATATGGATGTAAAAATGCGTGGAATTGAAGAACAAGAAAGTAAAAAAAGAGAGCAAAAGGCTTTACCTCTGTGTGGATCTACAGCTGAAGAAGACTAGAGAGACCTGCGAGAGAGTGAGGAAGAAAATCGAGGAAAAAAGAGAAGACTAGTAGTGAGAGAAAATTGGAGATTTGCTGTGAAGAGAAAATCCCGTATTCTTTTATAATTTTGGAATAATAATATTTGTATAATCATGTTTGAAAATCTAAATGAGTTTAAATTGTAGATAATACTGTTAAGAAATAACTTTTAAGCCCATTAGATTATCCAACAAAAAAAATCTATAAATAAGTTGAGATTTAAAAATTTGAAAATAAAATATATTATATGTTATTAGGTAAAAATCATCTAATGATAGTACAGTATATATTATTTATAGTGTATATTACTTAAATGTGTTAAATTTACGATTAATAGTTTTAAAAAAGGAGTAAGCAGGATTAAATTGTAGAAATAATAATTAAAAATTATTATATCATCAATATGTATAAATAAATTTATTTTCTTTAAGTTATGAATTTATAGCTTGATACCACTAAAGATTGTAACGGAGCAATAAGTATTTTTTCATTCTTAGTTAGAGGTTTCAGATTTGAGCCGCGCAAATAATATGTTATAAGCTCAGTTAGATCATAATGTATATTAATTAATCATAATAAAGTGATAAAAAATTTATATATAAATATATATTTTTTATTGATTTTGTGTAAACACTAAATGTG
>JACEIK010000433.1:399037-411533 GCA_018107945.1 Datura stramonium | reverse complement strand
GGGCGAAGGTGATGAGGATGGGGTATTATAGGGAGGGGTGTGAAGATGAGGGACGTCGGAGGGTAAAAAAGACACAGTCAACGTTGAATGTCACTTATGAAATTTATTTTTTTATTTTTATTAAGAAAGTCATTTTTCTCGTTTTTAAAGAACTAATTTTTTTAAAGAAAAAATATGTTTAAAATATTTTGACCAATCGAATATAAAAAAATTGAAAAACATTTCTGCCAGACACACCCATAAAATAATCTTCAAACATATTTGATAAAGCACTTTGACCAATAAAAAAGAGTAATCAAATAACCAGAAACACCAAAAAGAAGCCATACCTTCACCAAAGTTCTCCAACAGACATCTAAGCAAAGCAGCAATCATCTCAAGAAAGAAAGCTTATAGCAGTTAAATGGTTCAAACATCTCATAGCACTGATAAAGTTCATAAAACATCTAAGAAATTTATACCAAGTTCAAATGTATTAGGAAATGAAGCATAAAACACAACAAAAGGCACTGAAGCTTAAAGCAGATACTGCCTGCAGCTCAGGAGATACAAGTTCTTAGATGAAGGATCTGAAACTCAAGCCACTATCTTTGAAGATCTTACAAACAGACTGTCAACAACCTTGCCCATATTTGAAATGGTTTCCAATGTAGCCGGGTAGATTGCGTCTTGCTTAGGGTCCTCAAAAATTACAAGGCATCCAGCACCCTGGTCCAGAGTCCCAGCGAACTTCTTATCTAATATCATTTGAGATAACTTCTTCTCAACATGGTCAGCTGGCAACTCAATTAACTCAGCAATATGAGCAATCTCAACCCTTGAGAAAGGCTCGATCAACCTGCAAAGATTCTGCTCCATTAAAGTGTCGTAGAGTGAAGAGAGGTGACGATGGACGATAGGATCTTCATCCAGCTGAGCCTTAAAGTTGCGGAGAGCAATCTCAAAGAGCTTCAAAGATCGTTTGGAGTGAGCATCAGCAACAGCTTTCATTGCATCAACTTCTGGACCCTGATAATTTAATCCAACCTTGGTTGATATTATTCCCGCAACATCATCAGCCTGGCTGACCATGATTTTGCATAGCAACATATACTTGAGGCTGTATAAGGCCTGGGGATTTTCAAGGGCATTAAATGCTTCAAATGCCTCATAGAAATAGCTGTAAGCAGTTTTATAATCTTTCTCTTCTGCATGAAGTATTCCACTCTGCAAATCAATGGCACCTTGCTGAGCTGGAGGGACATAAATAGCATTGGCTGCTGTTCGAGCAGCTGTAAGCGCAGCCTTGGCTTTGGGAAGATTCCTCAAAGAGAAATGGAGCTGGCTCTCCAGCAAGTCAATCTCCACAAGAAGCAGCTTGTCATCCAATCTTCTCACCTCCTTGATCAATCCTGAAAGGAGTGTCAATGCTTCAGAATACTCTTTGTTTTCCATCAAAAGAGCTGCAAGTTTTGCCTCAACCCGCTGACGAAGGAAAGTTCGTTTCTCTGAACGGGCCCACTGCACTATATCTTTGCAAAGTGTAATCTGAAGGTCAGATGTACCCGGAATTTTAGCCACCGCATCAACAATTCCTTTATTAACAATTTTGGCTGTTTTTGCCTTGGGTATTAAAGAGAAGAAGGGACGCAACTGGACGAGAAGCTTTTGGAGATCCTCAGCCCTCTTCTCTTGGCTTAGGAGGTCAGAGAGATTAAAGATTGCCTGCTCTTTGATCCTTAGGGCCTCAGAAGATGATGAAGGGTTCTCAAGGATGCGGTAGAGAATGGAGATGGCCTCAGACGGGGTTGTAGCCTCAGAAGCCTGAGCTAGTGAATCTGTGGTTGCAGGTAGATACGAAGACGACATTGTTACAGCTAGCAAATCTTAAATCCTGCATTTTTAGTCAAAAAGGAAATCAGATATGTACAAGCACAAAGGAAGCTGTTGGAACACTTTGTCTTGTTGTCTTTACATAGATTCTATTTTGCAATTAGTGGCTAAAGATGTGGGAGTAGCTAAAATGAAGAAATTGCATTAAGCTATGCCAGCTACTTTAACATAGAAAGCAAAAATTCTCCAATATGTAAACAACTGATAAAGTATTCTTCAGCTAAAAGGCTCTAAGAGGGATAAAAGGCTCGTAGAAAACATAGTACCTAAGCCTAAAGTAAACATATTAATTTAGCTAAAAATAAAAGCAACTCATTTCGTTGTCCTGAAACAAAAAAAGTAAGCAGCTGCATGTCATTCCAAATGTACCCTTGTTCTCAAATTCCTCCAAAGTATTTATACCTCTGCAATTTAATTGTCCTAGCAACTTGCAGAATGACGGTTAGCTAGTCTGATGGAGATAATGAAATTTTAGAGAGAAAATCTGTTGAGCCAGGATGAAAGCAGTATAGATATTTTTGTGAAACAAATCCCGACCAAGCACTGGACACAAATGTAAACCAGAATGAACCTTTAAAAGCTCCAACACCAAAACATACATAAAGCAATATAACAGCACTATCCTCAGCATTCTTGTACATACTGCCAAGATTATAATAAGTACTAACCATCTACATTCTACACATAAAAGGACACAAGTATGCAGTAGGCCTATTGGTACATTTTTGAAAGGAAAAAACGAATCAAGGACTTTTGAACAAAACCAGAGTAAAATTAAGCACCAAAAACCATCAGCTCCATGAAAGCTTCACAGCTTCCAGAGAGTAAATGGCCGACGCCCACCTACACTGAAAACTCGAGGTTTCATACAACTGCTGAATCGGCAGTCAATGTATTTAAGCATTCATGAAATCTTGAAATTGAACCCCATTAACAAGAGCTTACACCCCAATTACTGAAAAGCAAAATGTGGTGATAAAAATTCCATCTTTTACGGTGCTATCCTATAGGCTATTTCTTTCTTGTTCTGTAAGAAAACAGCAACAGCAACAGCAACAGCTCAATCCTAAACTAGTTAGAACTGGCCTTATGAATCCTCAATATCCATTACATTTGGATCAGTTTCATTCCACTCGGTAATAGTTCTCTAACACTAGAGGTTTTCTACATTCTACAAGGATATACAGATCCCTAAACAAACTAACAAGACTCAGACTTTATGAAAGTATACCAACACAACCAAACCTTAATTCCGAACTAGAATTGCAACACAATTAGAGAGCTTTAGAAATCAAAGTTTTTATACGCAGCACAAACAGACACAATTCACAAAGCATTGTATAACCCAATTGCTGAAAAGTCACAGTCAAATGATAAAAGAGATTGAACAGACGGTCATCATATTTAAGAGTTCATGAAAATTTTCTTCTTTATGAAACAAGATATTCTATTAAATTGGAAAAATATCAAGAAGATGCAGTTACAGAGAAACCACAAAGGTGCATTTGCCAACCCAATTACAATCTGTCATCAAGAACTAGGGAGCTGACAAAGACTAGAAAAGATCAGTTTTAGGTACAGGGATTAATTTAGTTCAACAAAAACGATTAACTAAGCATCTAGCCTTGATATAGTGAGTTGGGATTGATATTCCATTGAAGCATCTCTTGTTTCTTTCAGTCATAAACACCAAAAAAGTTAGCTCCTGGAATCACCTTCCATAGATGTTTGATGGACTTATCAACTCTCCATTTGAGAGAGCATGCATTCTTGACATTAAACTCCATTAACTAAACCTTACAACGCAATTGATGAAAAAAATCACAATCTGATGAGAAAATTCAATCTTTTACACCCCTCTTTTTTCCTTGTTATATAAGAGAACAGCAACAATAACTCCTCATTCCTAAACTAATAGAATTTCCCTTATGAATATACCCATTCACACTCGGTAAGGTTTTCTACATAAGTACACCAACACGACTAAACCATAATTCCGTACTAGAATTGCAACACATTTAGAGAGATTTAGAAATCAAAGATTCTATATGCAGCATAAACAGACACATTATTGACAAAGCATTGTAAAACCAAACCGCTGAAAAGTCACAATCTGATGATAAAAACAGTTGAATAGGCAGTCATCATCTTTAAGAGATCATGAAATTCTTGAAAACGAACCCCATTAACTAAACCTTACACCGCAATTGCTGAAAAGTCACAATCTGATGATAAAAATTCCATCGTTTACGTCCCTTTCTGTTTTTTCCTGGTTATATAAGAGAACAACGACAGTAACTCCTCAATTCCGAACCAATCGGATTGCCCTTATGATTTCTTAATACTCATTCCATTCAAACTCGCTAAGATTACTCTAATACAGATCTCTTGCACAAACTAAAAAGACTCCGGGGGACCTTATGACTAAACTTAATCCAATATCGCAACACAACGAACAGGAAGAATTCAAAAACCATTGTAACCACATCGAAATTTGTGCTTTTAACTCGTGATAAAAAAAAAAGGGGTTAGGGTTTTTTCTGTTACTCCTTTAGAGGATGTGAAATAAACGGCGGGAGAAAGCATAAGAGACAAGAGAAGAACTTACACAAAGACTTTGCCAGAGAAACAGATCGCCGAGAGTTCACCTGCGAAGGAAATGGGGGAGTAGAGCGACTGCAGAACAAAGATGGAATCTCAGCTGCCGTGTTCAGTAATTAAACCTTGAGGACGGCTGTGTTAATAAAAAGGGAGGATTATTATTTGTGCTTCTTTTTTTTCCCCCTTTTTGCTAAATATATTTTAATTTCTTTTTTTTTTCTTTTTCTGTAAGGTTTTTTTTTTTTTTAATATAAATATCGGGTGCAAGTAAGTTGTATATATTGTCAACTTTTGCAATTTTTGGATTCGGAATTTAAATTTCATTATTATTAGGTATTTGATTTTAAGTTCTTTAAACTTTATTTATGAAAATATACTGCATATATTATTATTGTTAGTGAGGAATACCGACTTAAAAAAAAAATTCAATTGTTAATAGATACAACTAACATGTGTGGTACTCACAATCTATTTAGACTATCGAAAAAATAAATACCCCACTAAAAAATACAAATTTCAATAAAAAATGAAAACTTTGAATATTTTTCTTAGAAGAAAATGAACTACTATAGATTCGTATGTAAGTGTTTCACCAAAAGTGTCAATCAATCGACCAATTACCTCATTTCCTAATAAAAAATTATCTATAAAAAGATTAATAAATTTAAACTCTTATAGTATTATAGTTCAAGATGTGACTATTAATCTCTAAATTATCCCTTCTTGAGATCTAAAAATATGCTATGTATTTTTTTTTTATATGAGACTTTTGGATTAATAAAAATTATATATGTAAGAAAATCTGCTACTATGAGAAGATATAATAACATCATACCTCATGTAATCTCATAGAGTGAAATTTAGCGAGGATAAAATGTATGTAAATCTTACCTCTATTTCAGAAATGGAGAGACTGTTTTCAATAAATTTTAACTCACGATAAAATATAATCAGAGATACAAAAATTTCATTCTCGACAAACTTAAATCGTGAAGCTTACAAAAGATTTCAATATTGCTATTTTAGTACTTTTCAAGAGATAATGATCAAAACATTCTTAAATTATCGATTTTCTGCGAGATTTATGTTCCAACTATCAATTTTTATTTTTTTTATAGATTTAAATTATCACCATTTATATATTAAAACACATTACAATTATTAATTATTCTCTCTTTCTATCCGTGTCTTTTACTAACTCATTTTTAATGTACCAAGAGCAAAAAATAAAGTAAATATTTATCCGAATATTTACATCTAACTAAACAATTAACCTTAAAAATCAACAAATCTAAGTGAAAATACATATGATAAAGTAATGCAAAAATATATACATACATATGTCTTACATTACCTGCAAAGTATATTTTTGCATTTATATTCTAGCATACATTTTCTCTTATTATTATATTATATAAGAGGGAGTTAGCACTCAGCACCTCCCGTCAACATGCCTATTTGTTGACTGGGCAATATAATAATTTTAAAAAGTATATTTTATATAGGTATGTGGATCGACACAATTTAGTAATTTCACATATTTTAAGATATAGTAATTTTTAAATTTTTGGATATTATTTATTTTTTTATGTGTATTTGTTCATATGAGATATTATATTTATAGATAGCTATTTTTAACTTATCCGCTACATAATATATAATAAAAAACTATAATGTTATTCGTATTGGGCTGTGCAAGTCGGGACATCCTGACTAGTCATAGGATAACCAAAAGGTTAACATAATACCTTTTTGTTTGTACTTCTAGAGTAAAAAAAGACTTAGAAAAATACTCCACACAACACTAGAAAAAGGAGCTGAAGCTTAAAGCAGATACTGCCTGCAGCTCAAGAAATTCAAGTCCTTAGATGAAAGATCTGAAACTCTAAGCCATTAACTTTGAAGATGTTATGAACAGACTATCAACAACCTTGCCCATATTTGAAATGGTTTCCAATGTAGCCGGGTAAATGGCGTCTCGCTTAAGGTCCTCAAAAATTGCAAGGCATCCAGCACCCTGGTCCAGTGTCCCTGCAAACTTCTTATCTAATATCATTTGAGATAACTTCTTCACAACATGGTCAGCTGGCAACTCAATCAACCTGCAAAGATTCTGGCCCTAGATATTCCAATCCACACGAAGATATTATTCCAGCAACATCATCAGCCTGCAGGCTGACCATGATTTTGCATGGCAACATATACTTGAGGCTGTATATGGCCTTGGATTTGACCTTGGCATTGGCATTGAGATCTTTTTTTGATGACTTGTCCTTGGGATCGCGAGCAAGGGCATTAAAAACCTCAAACGTAACGCCTCAGAGCAATAGCTGTAAGCGGTTTTATAGTCTTTTTCTTCTGCATGAAGTATCCCACTCTGCAAATCAATTTGACCTTGTTAGGATGCCAAAAACTATAACCGATAGCAAGGGTGCAACTTTATTTCTTTACTAAGCTCACCAAGCAAGCGACATATTCGATCATGACTCCAACACTAGCCCCTCGTGGGCCTTGCCATAGGCAGGATGTTGGCGTTATCCAACATACCTTGCTGATTTGGAGGGACATAAATAGCATTGGCTGCTGTTCGAACAGCCTTGGCTTTGGGGAGATTCCTCAAAGAGAAGTGGAGCTTGCTCTCCAGTAAGTCAATCTCCATAAGAAGCAGCTTGTCATCCAATCTTCTCACCTCCTTGATCAGTCCTGAAAGGAGTGTCAATGCTTCAGAATACTCTTTGTTTTCCATCAAAAGAGCTCCAAGTTTTGCCTCAACTTTCTGAAGAAGGAAAGTTCGTTTCTCCGAATGGAGATAGCCTCAGAAGCCTGAGCTAGTGAATCTGTGGTCACAGGTAGATACGAAGATGACATTGTTACAGCTAGCAGATTTTAAGTCCTGCATTTTGTCACACAGAGGCAGAATTCAGGATGTCTTGTTGTCTTTACATACATAGAGTAGTTAAAATGAAGAAACAACATTAAGCTATACCAACTATTTTGACATAGAAACCAAAAGATCTCCAATATGTAAGCAACTGCAGAAGTACCCTTTAACTGCAAGGCTCTTATAGGGCTAAAAGGCTCCTAGAAAACATGGGACCTAAAGTAAACGTATCACTTTACTTAAAATTAAAAGCAACTCATCGTTAGCTAGTCTAATCGACATAACGAAGTTATAGAGAGAAAATCCTTTGAGCTGGACACGAACTTAAAACCAGCATGAACCATTAAAGGGCTCCGACATCAACACATTTAGCAAGCAATATAACAGCACTATCCTCAGCATTCTTGGAATTAAACTGAGAATGGTGACCAGTGACTACCATTGTCTATTATGGCCAATATCCACCAAATGTGTTGAAGGATTAAAGCAATATGTAGAAAGTAAAGCTGAATAAAATAAGTGCAAAACAGAGACCAAAACTCTAGAAGACTCACCAATTTCTGCACTAATACTCAACACACACTGATGCAAGCCTCGAGTATTATTGGTAATGTTAGATACTTTGTACTAATTTAATATATATATATAAATAATCCGTCAGAAATATTTGCGATGCGTACAATTCCAATGGATTTCTGTTGGAAATTTGGATTTTTCTAGTAGTAATTTTGAATAACCATCGTCTTCCCTGATTAAGTCAATTTGCATATGGTGGTTTTGCTATATCGTGAAAGTCATTTCACGTGTCAAAGTCTTTCTTCTTATGTTATTCTATTTTTTCTAATTAGGTAACGGGTTCGCCTCCGAGTCCATGTGACAACTCAATTGGGGATTATTATTTGTTAAAGTCAATAAAGAACAAGATTGATTATTGCAGAATTCACAACATTGAAATTGCGTACAACATGGCACATCTTGACAATCAACTATCAGGGTACTGGTCAAAATTGCCATTAATTAGGAAACTAATGATTTCTCATCCAGAAATTCAGTGGATATGGTGGATGGATAGTGATGCAATGTTCACAGACATGGTATTTGAAATCCCCTTATCTAAATATGATGGCAAAAATTTGATCATTCATGGATACCCTGATTTGTTAAATGAAAAATCATGGGTTGCTTTGAACACCGGGAGTTTTCTTCTAAGAAATTGTCAATGGTCTTTAGATTTGCTTGATTCTTGGGCACCAATGGGACCAAAAAGTACGATTTGCGACGATGTTGGTAACATCTTGTCAGCGAATTTAAAAGGTAGGCTTCATTTTGAAGCGGACGATCAATCAGCACTGATATACCTGTTAATATTGAGGAATGATAAGTGGATGGACAAGGTGTTTATCGAGAATTCGTATTATTTACGTGGTTATTGGGCTGGTTTAGTGGATCGATACGAAGAAATGATCCAAAAATACCATCCGGGTTTCGGAGATGAGAGGTGGCCATTTGTGACACATTTTGTTGGTTATAAACCTTGTGGAAGTTATGGGGATTATCCAGTTGAGAAGTGTTTGAAAAGTATGGAAAGAGCTTTTAATTTTGCAGATAATCAAGTGCTCAAATTGTATGGATTTAGGCACAAAGGGCTGTCAACTCCTAATATTAGAAGGATAAGAAATGAAACTTCTAGGCCTTTGGCATTTGTTAGTGAGTTTGACATTAGACATTCTGCATCTAGAGGCAGTCTATGATGTTAAATTTTCTTGAGCCTTTTTTTTTGTGAAAATTTTCTTCCTCAGAATTTTGTAAATCGTTTACGAAGAACATGGTAGAGTGAGGATTGATATAGCCGATCTCGACTTATTTGAGGCTGGAGTGTATTAATAGTTGTTGTAATCTTGTAAAATTCCTTATAGACTTTAACAAAATGTACATTGGGTTTGCTCCCATCCAATTTAAGTTTTCTGAAACATTGTTAACTTGACTATTACAATTAGTCTCTTCCTCTTTTATTTGGTACATAAAAATCTTGGTATTACTTTCCTAATTTAGACTAATTCTCTTTACACTCATAAACTGTACCTTTGGCTTTGATATTGTACTACTAGGTTCTGTATTACGAGGCGGAGTCAGAATTTAAAATTTATAGATTCTAAATTCTAATCTCTTTAAGGTATTGAATTCTAAATTAATAATATATAAATATTCAATAATTATTTAAGACAAATACAAAATTTGATCCAAAGCTATTAGATTCAGCCGAATTCGTAGTCGATACTCCCCGATGGACAATAAGAAAATTTACCTTCTACAAATTAAATATATAACCTATGAAGACACATTATTGAGATCTAAATGGAAGTTTAAGAGTGTTATATATGATCTAAGATAAAGGACACCATGCATATCTAAATACCCTTAAAAAGTATAATGATAATCTTATGAACTTGCCAAATAATTTTTCAGATGGAGATTGATTACCCAAATTGGTGTAGGCATGCAATATATCAAGTATATATGTCAGTTGAGAAAACTTTTTTATTTTTTTAAAAGATAATTAGAAACCATTCACCCAAGCTAGACTAACTCGTGGTGATGAAAGATTTGGCATGACCATATAAGCTCCCAAAAATAAATACGGAGGAGGACATGCACCTTAGCCTCCGGAATACAATAAAGAATGAGTGAGCTCATCCTTGAGAAGAAATTTAAATGAGCACAATAAAATAAAGGAGAGGACTCCTTTTTAATGTTACACTTATGATAGGTGATCCAGCAATAAATAAAGAAGAGAAGATAGTTTAGGAGAGATTTAGTCATGTTCAAAGGTGAAGTGCGTTGGTATTTGCCTTGATTTTCTTATTATAATTGAAACTTTTTTTTAATAAAATGAAAATATAAATTTTTCATATTTCGCTAATTCTTTCTTCCGTAGGAAAATATTTTACGTTCTATAAATTGAGGCTCCTTCCTCCTAACTTAGGAGCATCCACAATGTAGTCTTGAGGGCTTTGAGAGTTTTGTTTAGACGGAAAATTTGTGAGATACAAGTGATAGTGCAATATACTTGTGTGAACCTCCTTTTATTCTGAGTGAATTTTGTGAGGTTAGTTCTCTCGATATTTTGTATTCTCTTTTATATATTGGATTGCTCATCTCCTCTTGTGGATGTAGGTCGATTGACCGAATCACGTTAAATTATTGTGTCTCTTTTGATATATTTCTCGTTTATCTTCTTATTTAGCGCCTTTTGAAGTTTATCGTGTTAGCTTCCACGTGAAAATTTGATTAGCTTGGTATCAATTTGTTGTTTGGCCCTTTCTTTCTTATCATACATTTCAAGCCAATTGAAGTTGACCTTCAACAAAGGTGATAGCCTCATCTATAGAAAGCTTTTTAGCGAGAAGTCTAAGCATAAAAAAGGAAATTTTAAAAGGTAAAGGTGAAATTTCATCGTTGGAAGCTGCAGTAAGAATCAATACAGAGGAATTTTGGCAAATTTGTAGGAGAGATATAATGCAATTGTGTTGTTCTAGATAGGAGCTACTGTAGCACCAGATCTGGTCTCAAGCATTGTATATGCATTAGACACGAAGAAGGTGCGGGATGAGTTCAAGAAGCGCTTTGACAAGTCGAATCTCACCGGAATTTACCAATAGTAACTAATTGCTAACTAAGCTGGTATAACTAATCTGGTTACTAATCCATTAGTCAGCATAGAACAAATGTGTAATAGGAGGTTGTTTCTATGAGAGTGAAAAGGGACAAAGTTGTCATTGTTGAGATGATCCATCATTCTAGACAGAAGTTCAGAACTGATTATGAAAAGAGAAGGAGATAGAGAATCTCCTTATTTGAGACCTCTTATAGATTTGAAGATGCCATGTCTAGAACCATTTATAGTGATAGAATACCAATTATTGAATATAATTCTCTATATCATATCATTCCATTTATCAGAGAATCTCATTTATTTAAGCACTCGACAAAGAAAGATTCAAATTACTCTTTTGTATGATTTGATCATATCCAACTTTAAAGCAATATTAGCATCAAGATCATCAGATTTACTGATATTATAAATCATCTCTTGAGCTAAAGTAATATTCTCCGTTTCAATTATATGTTTGTGATTTCTTCTAGCTAAATCATTTTGTTCATGAGTGAAATTTGGTAAATAATTCCTACTTGTTCAAAATACTTTGAATATTTTTTATATTCTACTTCCCGATTTGATTGAACAATTAAATCTCAAAATATATATCGAACACCTCATGTTTAACTGACATGGAATATAATATATACTAAAATCATCAATAAACAGAACATAATATCGATATTTATTTTTAGAAGGACATATAAGAACTTAGAACTCTTTTCGCACAAGTAAATACTATCTCGCGAATTAACGAGAGAAATTATTGACTAAATATCTCCACAACATATTTTATCCCTAATGAGATGGTGGGATAATTTATGATGATATAAATATGATCATATAACTTATGATCATATAAGATATGCTAATTACTCTCTCCTTTTGGTTTATACGACATATTTTTGTTGTTTAAGAGAATTATCCCTTTATAAATTAGAATACAAATTAACTATTATAAATATATTTGCATTATAGTGAATGTCTATAAAGATATTTGTATTATAGTGAATTCGTGTATTTATATTATAGTGAAATCTATCTTTTAGAGAAAAGTTAGGAGGAATTGTCCCTATAAATTGAGGGGTTCTCCTTCATTGTATTTCATCCCATCAAGAAAAATAAGAATTTCTCTCCTTCTCTTCTCTCTTTCTCTACAATATTCTTGTTCTTCCTGTATTATTTCATAACACGTTATCAGCACGAGTCTCTACCTTGAGCATTCCCTTTGAATAGATCTAAGGTAAGAAAAATCAAAGTTTTCTTGGAAAGATGAAGGTTAGTTTTTTGGATATTTATGTCTTTACTAATAAGAATTTTGATTTTGTTTATGGATCTGAGAACGATTTATTGATTCACTTGGCAATTCATGCCTCATATTTGTTCCAAAAGAACAAATATTGTGAAAATATTTTTGTTCCAGCAGAACAATATTATGAAATTATATGATGATATTGTGAGACTTTACCAAGATGAACCCGCCAGAG
>JACEIK010000433.1:336242-348469 GCA_018107945.1 Datura stramonium | reverse complement strand
GTAGGCTGCGCACAGCAAAAATTTGGGGCCGAACGGAGACGGTCAATCAAATCTCGAGAAATCCGTGGGCGTTATACACCGAAAATTGCGAAAATCATAAATTCTCATTTATGCAAAAAATGGTGATGCTGATCAACTAAAGTGATAGGGCGCTCGTCACCAGGACTTGTAGGCTGCGCACATCCAAAATTTGTGGCCGAACGAAGACGGCGGATCAAATCTCGAGAAATCTGTGGATTAACATACATTGAAAATCGTAAATTCTCATTTATGCGAAAAATGATGATGCCGATCAACTAAAGTGATAGAGCGCTCGTCACCAGGCCTTGTAGGCTGCGCACAGCCAAAATTTAGGCCCGAACAGAGACGACCGATCAAATCTCGAGAAATTCGTAGGCTAACATACACCAAAAATCGCGAAAATCCTAAATTCTCATTTATGCGAAAAATAGTGATGTCGATCTAATAAAGTGATAAGGAGCTCGTCACCAGGCCTTGTAGGCTGCGCGTAGCCAAAATTTCGGGCCAAACGGAGACGGCCGATCAAATCTCGAGAAATTCGTGAGCTAACATACACCGAAAAATTGCGAAAATCGTAAATTCTCATTTATGAGAAAAATGGTGATGCCAATCAAATTAAATGATAGGGCGCTCGTCATCAAGGTTTATAGGGTGCGCACAGCCAATATTTGGGGCCAAATGGAGACGGCCGATCAAATCTCGAGAAATACGTGGTCTAACATACACCGAAAATCGCCAAAATCGTAAATTCTCATTTATGCGAAAAATGGTGATGCCGATCAACTAAGCGATAGGGCGCTCGTCACCAGGCCTTGTAGGCTGCGCACAGCTAAAATTTTAGACCGAAAGGAGACGGTCACTCAAATCTCGAGAAATCCGTGGGCTAACACACACCCTAAATTGCGAAAATCATAAATTCTCATTTATGCGAAAAATGATGATGCCAATCAAATAAAATGATAGGGAGCTCGTCACCAGGCCTTGTAGGCTACACACAGCCAAAATTTGGGGCCGAACGGAGATGGCCGATCAAATCTCGAGAAATCCGTGGGCTAACATACACCGAAAATCGCCAAAATCGTAAATTCTCATTTATGCGAAAAAAGGTGATGCCGATCAAATAAAGTGATAAGGAGATCTTCACCAGGCCTTGTAGGCTGCGCACAGCCAAAATTTGGGGCCAAACGGAGACGGACGACCAAATCTTGAGAAATCCGTGGGCTAACATACACCGAAAATCGCCAAAATTGTAAATTCTCATTTATGTGAAAAATGGTTATGCCGATCAAATAATGTGATAAGGAGCTCGTCACCAGGCCTTGTAGGCTGCGCACAGCCAAAATTTGGGGTCAAACGGAGACGACCGATCAAATCTCGAGAAATCTGTAGGCTAACAACATACATCGAAAATCGCCAAAATCGTAAATTCTCATTTATGGAAAAAATGGTGATGCCGATCAAATAAAGTGATAGCGAGCTCATCACCATGCTTCGTAGGCTGCGCCCATCCAAAATTTTTGACTCAACAGTTACAAATTTAATTAATTTTAAAGTTCTAAATATCAGAATAATAATTAATTAGTAAAAATAGTAAATGCCAAGTTTTTCTATCGTACTTTTAATGAGATTATTTCAGCTCAAATTTGGAGTCGAACGGAGGCGATCAGTGAAATCTAGAGAAATTCATGGGCTAACACACGCCGAATATATTGAAAATCACAAATTCTCATTTAAGCAAAAGATGATGACGCCGGCCAAAAAATGTGATAGAGCGGTCGTCACCGGGGCTTGTAGGCTGGGCAAGGTCAAAATTTTGGCCGAACAGAGACGGACAATCAATTCTCGAGAAATTAATGGAGTAACACACCCCAAAAAGTTTAAAAATCAACAATATGGGCGCACTAGGCCAGTAACGACAGACCGCCGACACATGCTGACCTAGCCGAGGCCGAACGACCCTCGATCGATTCCTTGAGAGTGACAGTGTGAAAGGAAACACCTAGGATTATCCTTATGTGATAGAGACAATGCTAGAGATTGGTGGCGGTAGTGCTGGCCTACCATGGTTGCTTGCCATGGTGGTGTCGGTTGTGGTGAGTTGTTAGGACCAGTTTTTGAATTAAAACTGTTAACGAAATTGGAAAAATTGTTGAACGACTGCGATAGAGGCATATTTTGAGAAAATTGGCTCCACCAAACCGCCTTACGGCAGTTTGTCTATATAGATCTCGAAAAAATACACAAAATAAAAAAAATCGGGTAAAAAGGATAATCCAGCGCAAAGTTATGATCATTAAAATAATGTGCCACTAATGAACTCTTTTTTCGGCGATTATATGACAGTTTTAACAACATTATATAAGATCTCATCAAAAGACTCGCATCTCGACAGTTCTTATTTTGTGATTAAAGGGCTAACACACACCGAAAATTATTAAAATCATAAATTCTCATTTATGCGAAAAATGGTGATGCCGATCAATTAAAGTGATAGGGAGCTCGTCACCAGGCCTTGTAGGCTACGCACAACCAAAATTTGGGGCCGAACAGAGACGGCCGATCAAATCTCGAGAAATCCGTGGGCTAAACTACACCGGAAATCCAGAAAATCGTAAATTCTCATTTATGCGAAAAATAGTGATGTTGATCAACTAAAGTGATAGGGCGCTCGTCACCAGGTCTTGTAGGCTGCGCATAGCAAAAAAATTGGAGCCGAACGGAGACGACTGATCAAATTTCGAGAAATCTGTGGGCTAACATACACTGAAAATCGCAAAAATCGTAAATTCTCATTTATGCGAATAATGGTGATGCAGATAAACTAAAGTGATAGATCGCTCGTCATCAGGTCTTGCAGGCTGCGCTCAACTAAAATTTGGGCCCGAACGGAGACAACCGATCAAATCTCGAGAAATCCGTGAGCGTTATACACCAAAAATCGCGAAAATCGTTAATTCTCATTTATGCGAAAAATGAGATTCCGATCAAATAAACTGATAAGGATCTCATCACCAGGCCTTGTAGGCTACGCACCACCAAAATTTGGGGCCAAACGGATACGGCCGATCAAATCTCAAAAAATTCGTGAGCTAACATACACCGAAAAATCGCGAAAATCGTAAATTATCATTTATGCGAAAAATGGTGATGCTGATCAAATGAAATGATAGGGCGCTCGTCATCAAGGTTGGTAGGCTGCGCACAGCCAAAATTTGGGACCGAACGGAGATGGCCGATCATATCTCGAGAAATTCGTTAGCTAACATACACCGAAAAATCGCGAAAATCGTAAATT
The DNA here is from genome assembly GCA_018107945.1 of Datura stramonium. Taxonomy (NCBI): domain Eukaryota; kingdom Viridiplantae; phylum Streptophyta; class Magnoliopsida; order Solanales; family Solanaceae; genus Datura; species Datura stramonium. The sequence continues at coordinate 345,153 of JACEIK010000433.1, read as the reverse complement.
CTCATTTATGCGAAAAAAGGTGATGCCGATCAAATGAAATGATAGGGCTCTCGTCATAAAGGTTGGTAGGCTACACACAGCCAAAATTTGGGGCCAAACGGAGACGGTCGATAAAATCTCGAGAAATCAGTGGGCTAACATACACCGAAAATCGCCAAAATCGTAAATTCTCATTTATGCGAAAAATGGTGATGCCGATCAACTAAAGTGATAGGGCTCTCGTCTCCAGGTCTTGTAGGCTACGCACAACAAAAATTTGGGGCTGAACGGAGACGACCGATCAAATCTCAAGAAATCCGTGGGCAAACATACACCGAAAATCGCAAAAATCGTAAATTCTCATTTATGCGAAAAATGGTGATGCCGATCAACTAAAGTGATAGGGATCTCGTCACCAGGTCTTGTAGGCTACTCACAGCCAAAATTTGGGGCCAAACGGAGATGGCCGATCAAATCTCGAGAAATCCGTGGGCTAATATACACCGAAAATCGTGAAAATCGTAAATTCTCATTTATGCAAAAAATGGTGATGCCGATCAACTAAAGCGATAGGGAGCTCGTCACCTGACCTTGTAGACTACGCACAGCTAAAATTTCGGGCCGAAAGGAGACGGTCACTCAAATCTCAAGAAATTCGTGGGCTAACACACACTGAAAATTGCGAAAATCATAAATTCTCATTTATGCGAAAAATAATGATGCCGATAAAATAAAGTGATAGGAGCTCACCACCAGGCCTTGTAGGCTGCGCACAGCCAAAATTTAGGGCCGAACGGAGACGACCGATAAAATCTCGAGAAATCCGTGGGCTAACATACACCGAAAATCACCAAAAATGTAAATTCTCATTTATGCTAAATAATGGTGATGCCGATCAAATAAGGTGATAAAAAGTTATTCACCAGGCCTTGTAGGCTTCGCACAGCCAAAATTTGGGGCCAAACGGAGACGGCCGATCAAATCTCGAGAAATTCGTGAGCTAACATACACTGATAAATCGCGAAAATCATAAATTCTCATTTATGCGGAAAATGGTGATGCCGATCAAGTGAAATGATAGGGCGCTCATTATCAAGGTTGGTAGGCTGCGCACAGCCCAAATTTGGGGCCGAACGGAGATGGACGATCAAATCTCAAGAATTACGTGGTATAACATACACCGAAAATCCCCAAAATAGTAAATTCTCATTTATGAGAAAGATGGTGATGCCGATCAATTAAAGCGATAGAGCGCTCGTCACCAGGCCTTGTAGGTTGCGCACAACTAAAATTTCAGGCCGAAAGGAGACGGTCAGTCAAATCTCGAGAAATCTGTGAGCTAACATACACCGAAAATCGCGAAAATCGTAAATTCTCATTTATGCAAAAAATGGTGATGCCGATCAAATAAAGTGATAAGGAGCTCGCCACTAGTCCTTGTAGGCTGCGCACTGCCAAAATTTGGGGCCAAACGGAGACGACCGATCAAATCTCGTGAAAATTCGTTAGCTAACATACACTGAGAAATCGCAAAAATCATAAATTCTCGTTTATGCAAAAAATGGTGATGCCGATCAAATGAAATGATAGCACGCTCGTCATCAAGGTTGGTAGGCTACGCACAGCTAAAATTTGTGGTCGAACGGAGACGGCCGATCAAATCTCGATCAATACATGGTCTAACATCCACCAAAAATTGCGAAAATCGTAAATTCTCATTTATGCAAAAAATAGTTATGCCGATCAAACGAAATGATAGGATGCTCATAACAGGCCTTGTAGGCTGCGCACAGCCAAAATTTGGGGCCAAACGGAGACGGTCAATCAAATCTTGAGAAATCCGTGGGCTAACATACAACGAAAATCGCGAAAATCATAAATTCTCATTTATAAGAAAAATAGTTATGCCGATCAAATAAAGTGATAGGTCGCCCATCACCAGGCCTTGTAGGTTGCGCACAAATAAAGTTTGGGGCCAAACGGAGACAGTCAATCAAATCTCCATAAATCTGTGGGCTAACATACACCGAAAACCGCAAAAATTGTAAATTTTCATGTATGCAAAAAATAGTGATGTCGATCAATTGATATGATAGAGCACTCATCACCAGGCCTTGCAGAATGCGCACAACCAAAATTTGGGGTCAAATGGAGGCGGTTGATAATATCTCGAGAAATTCGTGGGCTAACATACACCAAAAATCGTGAAAATCGCGAAAATAGTAAATTCTTATTTATGAGAAAAATAGTTATACCGATCAAATAAAGTGATAGGGTGCCCATCACCAGGCCTTGTAGGCTGCGCACAGTAAAAATTTGGGGCCAAACGGAGACGGTCGATCGAATCTCGAGAAACCGTGGGCTAACAAACACGAAAAATCGCGAAAATCGTAAATTCTCATTTATGCGATAAATGATTATGTTGATAAAATGAAATGATAGGGCGCTCGTCACTAGGCCTTGTAGGCTGCGCGCAGCTAAAATTTTAGGTCAAACGGAGACGGTCAACCAAATCTCGAGAAATCTATGGGCTAACACACACCGAAAATTCTCATGTATGCGAAAAATAGTGATGCCGATCAATGGAAATGATATAACGCTCGTCACCAGGCCTTGTAGGCTGCGCACAGCAAAAATTTGGGGCCAAACGGAGACGGTCAATTAAATCTCGAGAAATATGTGGGCTAACATACACCGAAAATCGCGAAAATCGTAAATTCTCATTTATGCGAAAAATAGTTATGCCGATCAAACGAAATGATAGGGCTCTCGTCACCAGGCCTTTCAGGCTGCGCACAGCGAAAATTTGGGGCCAAACGGAGGTGGTCAATCAAATCTCGAGAAATCTATGGGCTAACATACACCGAAAATCGCGAAAATCATAAATTCTTATTTATGAGAAAAATTAGTTATGCCGATCAAATAAAGTGATAGGGCACCCATCACAAGGCCTTGTAGGCTGCGCACAGCAAAAATTTGGGGCCAAATGGAGACGGTCGATCAAATCTCCAAAAATCCGTTGGATAACATACACCGAAAATCGCAAAAATCGTAAATTCTCATATATGAAGTGATGGGGTGCTCGTCACCAGGGTTTGTAGGCTGCGCACGGCCAAAAATTGGGGCCGAACGGAGACGGTCAGTCAAATCTCGAGAAATCCGTGGGCTAACACGCACTGAAAAGTTTGAAAGTTATCAAAATAGGCGCACTATGTCAGTGTCGACAGACCGGCCGACATCGGATGACACATGCTGACCTATGCCGATACCCAACGCCCATCGAGGGAAAATTTAAAAGGAAACACCTATTCTTATCCTTATGCTATAAAGACAATGCCAAAGATTGGTGGTGGTAGTGCTGGCCTACCATGGTCGCTTGCCATGGCGGTGTCGGTTGTGGTGGGTCGTTAGGACCAGTTTTAAAATTAAAATTATCAACCATATTGGGAAATATGTTGAATGACTGCGATAGAGGCATATTTTGAGAAATTTCGGTCCGCCAAACCGCCTTACGGGAGTTTGTCCAGATAGATCTAAAAAAAATACACAAAATGAAAAAAAAATCATGTAAAACGGATAATCCAGCCCAAAGTTATGATCATGAAGATAATGTGCCACTAATGAACTCTTTTTCCGTCGATTATATTACAGTTTTAACAACATTATGTAAGATCTCATCAAAATACTTGCATCTCCGCAGTTCTTATTTTGTGAATAAAGAGCTAACACACACCGAAAATTGCGAAAATCATAAATTATCATTTATGCGAAAAATGGTTATGCCGATCAAACGAAATGATAGGGCGCCCGTCACCAGGCCTTGTAGGCTGTGCGCAGCTAAAATTTTAGGTCAAACAGAGATGGTAAACCAAATCTCGAGAAATCCGTGGGCTAACATACACCGAAAATTGCGAAAATCATAAATTCTTATTTAAGCGAAAAATAGTGATGCCGATCAGTGAAAATGATAGAATTGCTCGTCACTAGACCTTGTAGGCTGCGCACAGCAAAAATTTAGGGCCAAATGGAGACGGTCGATCAAAGCTCGAGAAATCCTTGGGCTAACATACACCGAAAATCGCGAAAATCATAAAGTCTCATTTATGCGAAAAATAGTGATGCCGATCAAACGAAATGATAGGCGCGCTCGTCACCAGACCTTGCAGGCTGCGCACAACAAAAATTTCAAGCCAAACGGAGGTGGTCGATCAAATCTCAAGAAATTCATGGGCTAACATACACCGAAAATCGCGAAAAGCGTAAATTCTCATTTATGAGAAAAATAGTTATGCCGATCAAATAAAATGATAGCGCGCCCGTCACCAGGCCTTGTAGGCTGCACACAGCAAAAATTTGGGGCCAAACGGAGACCCGATCAAATCTCAAGAAATCCGTGGGCTAACATACACAGAAAATTGTGAAAATCGTGAATTCTCATTTATGCGAAAAATGGTTATGCCGATCAAATGAAATGATAGGGCGCTCGTCACCAGGCCTTGTAGGCTACACGCAGCTAAAATCTTAGGTCAAACAGAGTTGGTCAACCAAATCTCGAGAAATCCGTGGGCTAACATACACCGAAAATCGCGAAAATTATAAATTCTCATTTATGAGAAAAATAGTTATGCCGATCAAATAAAATGATAGGGCGCCCTTCACCAGGCCTTGTAGGCTGCGCACAATAAAAATTTGGGGCCAAACGAAGACGGTCGATCAAATCTCCAGAAATTCGTGGGCTAACATACACCGAAAATCGCGAAAATCGTAAATTCTCATGTATGCGAAAAATAGTGATGCCGATCAAATAAAATGATAGGGCGCTCGTCACCAGGACTTTCAAGCAGCGCACAACCAAAATTTTGGGCCAAACGGAGGCGGTCGATCAAATCTCGAGAAATCCGTGGGCTAACATACACCGAAAATCGCGAAAATTGTCTGTTCTCATTTATTCAAAAAATAATTATGCCTATTAAATAAAGTGATAGGGCGCCCATCACCAGGCCTTGTAGGCTGCCCACAGCAAAAATTTGGGGCCAAACGGAGACGGTCGATCAAATATCAAGAAATCCATGGGCTAACATACACCGAAAATCGCGAAAATCGTAAATTCTCATTTATGCGAAAAATTATGATGCTGATCAAACGAAATGATAGGGAGCTCGTAGTCAGGCCTTGTAGGCTGCGCGCAGAAAAAATTTGGGGCCAAACGGAGGCGGTCGACCAAATGTCGAGAAATCTGTGGGCTAACATACACCGAAAATCGCGAAAATTGTAAATTCTTATTTATGCGAAAAATAGTTATGTCGATCAAATAAAGTTTTAGGGTGCCCGTCACCAGGCCTTGTAGGCTGCGCACAACAAAAATTTGGGGCAAAACGGAGACAGTCGATCAAATCTCCAGAAATCTGTGGGCTTACACAAACCGAAAATCGCAAAAATCGTAAATTCTCATTTATGAGAAAAATAGTTATGCCGATAGAATGAAATGATAAGGCGCTCGTCACCAGGCCCCACAGGCTGCGCACCGTCAAATTTGGGGCCGAACGGANCACGGCCAAAATTTGGGGCTGAACGGAGACGGTAAGTCAAATCTCGAGAAATCCGTTGGCTAACAGGCACTGAAAAGTTTGAAATTTAGCAACATAGGCGCACTATGCCAGTGTCGACAGACCGGCTGACATCGGATGACACATGCTGACCAATGTCGAGACCCAACGCCCATCGATCAATGCCCAGCGAGCGAAAATTTAAAAGGAAACACCTATGCTTATCCTTAGGCTATAAAGACAATGCTAGAGATTGGTGGTGGTAGTGCTGGCCTACCATGGTCGCTTGTCATGGTGGTGTCGGTTGTGGTGGGTCGTTAGGACCAGATTTTAAATAAAAATACTCAATCATATTGGGAAATATGTTGAATGACTGTGATAGAGGCATATTTTTAGAAAATTAGTTCCGCCATCAGTTTGTCCAGATAAATCTCGAAAAAATACACAAAATGAAAAAAAATCAAATAAAACGGATAATCCAGCCCAAAGTTATGATCATTAAGATAATGTGCAACTAATGAATACTTTTTCCGTCGATTATATTACAGTTTTAAAAACATTATGTAAGATCTCATCAAAAGACTTGCATCTCGGAAGTTCTTATTTTTTAACCCTTAATCCTTTTATTTATTTTTAAGCTTAAATTACAAAATAACCTTAATGAAAATTTAGGTTATTATAAGTTCTACCTGGGCAGAATATGATAATGTTATCTGCATAAGACAAATAATTAATTGGGGAGGTTACATAAATACAACTTGTTTAGCATTCAGGATAGGAGCCCCTTGTTTGACAAGGATCCATATTTCATGGTTATAAGAACGAATGATTGAACGCTTACGCTCAGCTGTCGGAACCTCCATCGCGGCTTTGGAAGCAATCTCTTTTCCCTTTCTTCATCACGGACAATCCATGGGATAGAGAATTGGTCGCCGATTTCGATTCCTAAGTTTGGGTCCGAGTTGGATTTGGGGTTTATGAGAAGTGCGGGTTCTGGTTTGGTTTTCGGTTTCGGTGGAGGGAGAGTGACGAAGTGATGAGGGTACGAATGCGGCGGCGCGTGTAGGGATTTGCGCGAGTGAGGNAGACTTGCATCTCGGCAGTTCTTATTTTGTGAATAAAGAGCTAACACACACCGAAAATTGCGAAAATCGTAAATTCTCATTTATGCGAAAAATGGTTATGTCGATCAAATGAAATGATAGGGAGCTCGTCACCAGGCCTTGTCGGCTGCGCGTAGCTAACATTTTAGGTCAAACGGAGACGGTCAACCAAATCTCGAGAAATCCATGGGCTAACACACACCGAAAATCACAAAAATCGTAAATTCTCATTTATGCAAAAAATTGTGATGCCGATCAATCGAAATGATAGAGCGCTCGTCACCAGGCCTTGTAGGCTGTGCACAAAAAAATTTGGGGCCAAACAGAGACGGTAAATCAAATCTCGAGAAATCTGTGGGCTAACATACACCGAAAATCGTAAAAATCGTAAATTCTCATTTATGAGAAAAATAGTGATGCCGATCAAATAAAGTGATAGGACGCCCGTCACCAGGCCTTGTAGGCTGCCCACAGCCAAAATTTGGGGCAAAACGGAGACGGTCAATCAAATCTCCATAAATCCGTGGCTAATAACATACACCGAAAATCGCGAAAATCTTAAATTGTCATTTATGAGAAAAATAGTGATGCCGATCAAATAAAGTGATAGGGCGCCGTCAACGGGCCTCGAAGGCTGCGCACAACAAAAATTTGGGGCCGAACGGAGGCGGTCAATCAAATTTTGAGAAATCCGTGGGCTAACATACACCGAAAATCACGAAAATCATAAATTCTCATTTATGAGAAAAATAGTTATGCTGATCAAATAAAGTGATAGGGCGCCCAGTTACCAGGCCTTGTAGGCTGCGCACAACAAAAATTTGGGGCCAAACGGAGACGGTCGATCAAATCTCCAGAAATTCATGGGCTAACATTCACCGAAAATCGCGAAAATATTAAATTCTCATTTATGAGAAAAATAGTGATGCCAATCAAATAAAGTTATAGGGCTCCCGTCACCAGGCCTTGTATGTTGCCCACAACCAAAATTTGGGGCCAAACGGAGACGGTCAATCAAATCTCCAGAAATTCGAGGGCTAACATACACCGAAAATCGTGAAAATCGTAAATTCTCATTTATGCAAAAAATAGTGATGTCGATCAAATAAAATGATAGGGCGCCCGTCACCGGGCCTCGCAGGCTGTGCACAGCCAAAATTTGGGGCCGAATGGAGGCGGTCGTTCAAATCTCGAGAAATCAGTGGGCTAACATACACCGAAAATCATAAATTCTCATTTATGAGAAAAATAGTTATGCCGATCAAATAAAGTGATAGGGGCCCCGTCACCAGGCCTTGTAGGCTGCTCACAGCCAAAATTTGGGGCCAAACGGAGACGGTCAATCAAATCTCAAGAAATCTGTGGGCTAACATACACCGAAAATCGCAAAAATATTTTGATTTCGATATCTACATTGTCAATACCCGCCTCTAATTAAGGCATCACAAAATTGATAACAATTTTACACTCATAGTTACTTATTTTAAACAATTAAGTAATATAATCATACATATTACTAGTTGAAGTTGCTTGCTTTCCCAATCAAATAAAGAATATTTCTTTATTCTTGATAGCGTGTACATTATTCTTGTGTTACAACTCTATAGTAAAACTAAAGATTCTTCAAGGCATATATTAAAAGGGTAAATAAGTAAATATACCTCTTAACTTTGGATTTAGAGMGAATATAYCCCTTATTAAAAAAGTGGTGCATATATGTCCTTTGTGTTTAACAAATAGTGCATATATATCCTCATCACCTAATAAATGGTGCATATTTACCATTTAAATTTTAAAAATTTTAAAATTAACTTTTTAATTTTTAAAATATCACATGACTTTAAAAAGTTGACTCACTCATTTTTAACCCCTACAAACCTGACCCAACTAAAAATAATTTAATTTTTCTTTATTCAGATTCGTTCCAAACTCATTTTATGATCGAGTAGAAGAGAGATTGAGGCATTTGTTTTATTTGAGTTAGGTCTAGAAGGATAAAACAAAATATGAGCGAGAAGTAATTTTTTAAAGTCACGCGGTATTTTTTAAATTAAAAAATAAGTTTAGAATTTTTTTAATTCAATAAATATAAGTTAATTAACAAAAGGGGTAAACATTCACCATTTGTTAGAAGGCGGGGGTATATATGCACTATTTATTAAAAAATGAGAGTATATATGCATCACTTTTATAATGAGGAGTATATCCGCTCTAAATCGCAAAGTTGAATGATATATTTGCCCTTTTCTCCTATATAAAATAGTCAATATCTTTTTCTTTATA
>JACEIK010000433.1:289845-305975 GCA_018107945.1 Datura stramonium | reverse complement strand
TGTGGTTGTTGTTGGTTTTGTTCACAACAAATGGTTGTTATTGTTGTTGGAAAGAAGAAAGATTTGCTCTCTTGCAACTCAAGGATAACATAAAACCTCAGATTGTTCTCAAGAAATACTACAGTAGAGGCAGTGACTATTTGTCATCATGGGCAGCTAATGAAACATCAGATTGTTGTCAGTGGGAGGGAATTGTTTGCAGCAACACCACCAGAAGAGTCACTGAGTTGTCCATTAATAGTAGAGAATATAGTTTGGAGAATTGGCTTTTCAATGCATCTTTATTTATTCCATTCAAGGATCTCAAAGCTCTGCTCCTCCCTTACAATTCATTGGTTGGCTGGGCGAAGAATGAAGGTTCTTTATTTCTATCAAACGAAATCTCTTTTTATTTATCGTTTATTATTTTAACAAACCTATTAAGAAAATTATCTGAATAAAAGTGTTCCTACCTATTCATGTAGGATAAGATAGTATGATGACAATAATTTGAGTTGCAAGTTTCAAGTTTAAAAATGTACACTTCAAATTTCAAATTATTTGACTCGAAAACTTTACTGTTAGCATATAATTTGACATATTCATTTTAAGTTTCTTGTTGATTTGGTTACAGGTTTCGAGAAATTAAGACAATTGAGGAAACTAGAAAGCCTTGATTTATCATGGAATCGGCTCAACGACAGCATCTTTGAATCTCTTAGTTGGCTTTCATCTCTCAAGTCACTGAATCTCGCAAGCAACAATTTTGGATCAGGTACCAACATATTATTGTACTAGTTTTTCGGCACATGTATCCATATAAATTCTTAAATATTGTATATGTATAGTCATAAATTTATGAATACATATTCTAAAAGCAATTGACTGAGCTATAAATTAAAATTTTAAATATATAAAAGATGAGCATAAATACATATCTTTAATACATAAATTAGAAATCATTAAAATGTATAAAAGATAAATATAATTACATATCATTAATATCTCTTATGAATAATGTACTTGATATTTGAAAGGATCCCACGTGATGATATCTATCAAATGAAATCTCTTTTTATTTATCGTAAAGATTATAACAAACCTATTAAGAAAATTATTTGAAGCTAGATTGGTTAGACTTTTTAGAAAATTGTGTAATGTATTGGAGCAATGATAAATTTGAAAAATAGAATAATGTGTTAATGAATTTCTAAAATGATAATTATTTTAAGACAAAATTTGTGTGACTAAATGACAAAATAAAAAAAAATATGAAAGGTATAATACATATCTGCAAAAGTGTTCCTACCTATTCATGTAGGATAAGTTAGTATGATGACAGTAATTTGAGTTGCAAGTTTCAAATTTTTAGTTTTTTGTTGATTTGGTTACAGGTTTCGAGAAATTAAGACAATTGAGGAAATTAGAAAGCCTTGATTTATCAGGGAATCAGCTCAACGGCAACATCTTTGAATCTCTTAGTTGGCTTTCATCTCTCAAGTCACTGAACCTCGCATACAATAATATTGAATCAGGTTCCAACATATTATTGTACTAATTTTTGGGAACATGTATCCCTATAAATTCTTAAATATTGTATGTGTATAGTCATAAATTTATGAATACATATTCTAAAAGCAATTGACTGAGCTATAAATTAAAATTTTAAATATATAAAAGATGAGCACAAATACATATCTTTAATACATAAATTAGAAATTATTAAAATGTATAAAAGATAAATATTAATTACATATCATTAATATCTCTTATGAATAATGTACTTGATATTTGAAAGGATCCAACATGACGGGATAGTCGTATATTGATAGGAAGCCTCCCAAACTCTTTTTCATTTCTCAAAGGCATACATTTTGCTATTAAAATCAAAAGAAATATTTATTATTTTCTACATACGTTATTATTTCAGAGAAATGGTAGAAAACTTTGACATAATTAAATAATTAACGCTACGTATTTAAAAGGATTTTGATAAAACATACACACACACTAAAGATTGAACTTTACAATATTAAAAACATACATTTAAAATAAATAAGTGATATTGAATAATACAATGAATCAGTGATATAAGTCATTGAGCCTCTCAGACAACAATGTTCGTTCAGGTTCCAATATATTACTTATGATAGTATAGCTGATTTGTGGGGATTTAAATATCTAGTTACCATAGTTAACTTTTTCTCTTTGTATATTTATATCATTGTATTATTTGATTAATTATAGGTTTCGAGAAACTGAGACAATTGAGAAAACTAGAAACCCTTGATTTGTCAAGGAATAAGTTCAACCGCAATATCTTTGAGTCTCTAAGTCAGCTTTCATCTCTTAAGTCATTGAGCCTCGCATACAACTATATTCAATCAGGTTGGTTCCCATTGTTTTCCCCTTTGAACTATTAGCCTTATCAAAAGAACAAGAATACGCTAACTAACCAATTTCCTTAACATTTCAGGTATCGAGAAATTGTCTAGGTTAGACAAGCAGGAAATATTAGATTTAAGCTATAACAGACTAGATGATGAAAATGGTAATCAAACCTATCTTGTTCATAACTTACAATGAAATTCTGATGTATAAATAAGACATGTATGACAATTATCTAACTTGTTTATTTTATAGGCTTGTGTGATCTAAAATATCTTGAAGAACTAAGTCTCCGCGGAAACAGTTTCACTGGAACACTCCCTACATGTCTTGGAAACTTCACATTTCTTCGGGTAATTGATCTCAGTAACAATCAGTTTACTGGAAATATTGCTTCATCTCCGCTTTCAAGTCTCTTCTCCCTTGAATATCTCTTGTTAGCAGACAATAACTTTGAAATACCAATTTCATTCGAGCCATTTTCCAACCATTCAAAACTTAAGTTTGTCACTGCTGACAAAAACTCAGTAACTGTACAAACTAATTCTAAAAGTTGGATCCCCAAATTTCAATTGGAAGCCTTCACTTTATCCAACTGCTCCCAAATACCAAGTTTTCTTCATTATCAACATCATTTAAGACTTCTTGTTCTCTCAAAATGCAACATCGGTGGAGACTTTCCAAATTGGTTGTTAGAAAACAATTCCAGACTTGAAGATGTTCGCTTGGATGGAAATGCATTCGCTGGATCTCTTCAATTGCCATTCCTTCCTAATCTGAAACTTTTTCATATCTCAAACAACAAGATTCATTTTCCCTCCTAACATTGGATCCATTTTCCCGAGTCTCGTGGTATCAACAATGTCCAACAATATGCTTGAAGGCTTGTTGCCTTCAAGTTTTGGAGATATGAAAAACCTTGAAATCTTGGATTTGTCATACAATAAGTTAAATGGACAGCTACCGATAGGATCCAGCTTATATTTATTGAGATTGTCGAGTAACATGTTGAAAGGGGAAATATTTCGAGTTTTAGCCAACATGTCGGGTAACAATTTACGATATTTATATTTGGACAGGAACAACTTCTCGGGCCCAATTCCGCCGAAGTTGTCCATTGCTCCTCTTTTATATTCACTGGATTTAAGTCACAATAACTTGTCAGGAAATATACCAGCGTGGCTTGGTAATATCACCTCCTTAAAGATCCTGTCACTGTCCGGGAACCATCTTAAGGGTCATATTCCACCTGATTGTTGTACACTTAAAGCACTTCAGGTCTTGGATCTCTCTGAAAACAATCTTGTTGGCGTGATTCCATCATGTTTCAGTGCTTTCCAAGACTTAGAACATGTGTATTTGAGCAAAAACAAGTTACAAGGGGAATTCAACATGTTCTCAAACATCTCAAATTTAAAAGTGTTGGATCTTGGAGATAACAACTTCAGTGGTTCTATTCCAAAATGGTTGGACAATATTCATGAGATAACCGTCTTAAACCTGAAAGGAAATCGTCTTCAAGGGACCATTCCTCCGCAGTTATGTCAAGCGAGTGGCTTAAGAATGCTGGATTTTTCTCACAATAATCTCTCTGGATCTATACCTCATTGCTTGGGAAACATAATGCAACAAGCATCAAACATATACCCCTTCAGTTTATCACTTGGATATACAGAATTGCAGTCGTTTGGAGAAGATGCCATGAAAAGCATAACATTCTCACTGGAATCAGCCTACATGTTTGTGTTCGTAGAAAACTTTGCATGGGTTGGAGCAGAGTTTACTACCAAATATAATACCTATTCATATGAAGGTAAAATGGTTGATTATATGTCTGGAATTGATCTTTCTTGCAACCAGTTGAGTGGTGAAATACCCAAGGAACTCGGTAATCTTACTGAGATTCATGCCCTAAACTTGTCACGTAACCACCTTACTGGAGCAATACCATCAGAATTCTCAAATCTCAAGAATATTGAGAGTATGGACCTGTCATACAACAACTTGACTGGGAGGATTCCCATTCAACTTCTACAGTTGACATCTCTAGAAGTTTTCACCGTGGCACATAATAATCTAACAGGAAGGACTCCACAGCTTTCCGCGCAGTTTGCAACTTTTAACGAAAGCAGTTATGAGGGAAATCCTTTTCTTTGTGGTCCTCCATTGCATATCAGTTGCACGGAGGCTAAAGAGATTCCAACAAACCCTCCTGAACCAAATTGTTGCGAAGAGAATACTGGTTTTCTAGATATGGAGTCTTTCTATGTTTCCTTTCTTGTGGCATATGCAAATGTGGTGCTCGCAGTGGTTGCAGTCCTCTGGATAAACCCCTACTGGAGAAATGTTTGGTTTTATTATGTGGAGTCATTTATGTATTCATGTTACTATTTTTTTGCTTCCAAATGTACATGACCTCGAATATTAAGGTCACTTTAATTGTGTAACATTTCATTATGCAAGTCGTTATGTGTGAGTTGTTCTTTGTACCTTCAAGTTTATTAATACTTTTGATTTGCTTGTGTATGCTTTCAGCATTTACCAGAATAATATACATTGCCAGTTAAGATTCTTGTCACTGTTATACAGATTGTTGTGCTATGCAACTTACCTGCTAGTGGTCTAATTTCCTTGAGATTTTGAACAGAGCAGGCAGTCGAGGATCTTTCGGAAACAGTCTATCTACCTTCACGAGGTAAGAGTATGGTGTGCTCATATGTTATCCTCCTCAGACCCCATTTATGGGATTTTATCGGCTATGTTATTATGTTGTTTTGAACAGAGAAGGCAGGGGATTATGGGAAACACATGAAGCCAGATGGTTAAGTGTTACTTTTGCAAATGTGTTCAGTTGGATAGTTTTGCTAAGTCCTCAATAATATACAAATCCAGTTCCCAATGTTGTAAAGGGTTCTTGGGCCAATAGCCACAATGGTTTGGGCCATTATCTAGCCAAGTTTAAATTTTATCCACATATAGTATTTTTTTTAAAAATAAAAAAATATTCTCACGATGTCCTCTCCAAACTCCACTTGTAAAATTACATTAAATACGTTGTTGTTTTTGTACATTCTAAAAGAAAAAGGTTTACTTCCATGTGTGGTAACTGAACTTTACTCGATAATTAATTCTGAATTGTTCCAACAAATAGTAGAATTGAGTTAACACACCTTCAGGAACCCCTTTGTTCCTGCTATTATAGCACATATTTAGTGGAGGAGTTGGATCAGAAACTAGGGAGGTTCTAATAGTAAGATATCTAATGAAATCGTTGTTGAAATTGAGATTTTTCTAGAGAGAGAAATCTCAAATATCTAAAGCTTTTCCTTTCGTATATTATATGGATGATTCGTTGGCAAGAATCATGATTGAGAATTGCTTGATTATGGTTCTCTGTGAGAAAAAGTCAAAATAGAATTAACTTGAATTCGAAATTGCTATTCAAAATCTCAATTAAGTTTGATTACTTTAATGTAACAAAACTGTCTTATCACTTTATTTTTGAAGTGAGTGAAGTTTAATGATCATACGTAAAACCAACAGAAATGAAATAATTTGATGCTAAACATTAAATTACGACAAAATCAATGAGAACTTAATAAAGAAGTAGAAGCTATGTTACGTATTCTAATTTATAAAATCAGTGAATTTAAAATATTTATCGTGCCATTATAATATATTGTTATTCATACTTTTTATGTGTTCCAAGTATTATTCTAATTTTCCACGAATATACGTACTATTGTGGATTATTATTGATCAACGTTACAAAGTCAAGTTGATTAAATCTTCAAACTTTTGAATTTTCAACATATTTAATGAATTCAAACTCGTGAATATTGTTTTCTTTCCCTTCTTATCCAACAAGAAGTGTGGGGCAGAGATCCTCGACTTAAAAAAAAATATGATCAATATAGGATAGAAAGAAAAATAATAATAGAAAAATAGTAAAATAAATAAAATAATCGAAGTACCATGTAATAATAAAATTGAAAAAAGAATGCTATGTGAATACCAGGCAGGATTATTAAATAAGAAGAAGATTAAAAAGGAGGCTAGCTCCCTACCTCTACCTCGGAAAAAATACGACAACACATTGCTACCTGCCACCTAAACACTTAGTCTCCAAATTTTTCTATCTAAGATCATGTCCTAAATAAGTTGAAAATGTGTCGTGTCATGTCATGTCAAATCACACCTTGCCCAGTTCTTCTTCGCCCTATCTCTACCTCTCCTAAAACCTGCTATAGCCAAACTCTCACACCCCTTTACCGGTGCCTTTCGCACATCTCCTACCCACACGCCTAAACCACCTCAGCCTCGTTTCCCAATCGCCTTACCTTGCATAACTTCATTCCTAATACCGTCTCTCTTATTATGCTCACACATCCATCTAAATTATCTATTAATCTATCTTAATTTTCATGTTGTCTTGTTAATCTGATTCTAAAATTTGATGCCTCCAAAGGAGCATCTTTTTAGTTTGGGAGTTTCTAAATTAAAAAAAAAAAAATCTATTGTTTATTTAGCTTGTCCCTGCAGGCTATGGAATCTCTAGAATTTGCTGCTTCCTTTTCTATTTTAAATGTTTTTTGCTTTTCATTATCTGTTGATATCCTCGGAAAACACCTAAAACGCATTCAATATTTACATCAAATCATATTAATCGACAATGATTAAGCAATGAATTGATGTGAGAAATTAAATAACTATGATTTCACAATAATAGTATATATAAAGACACATGGTATGTATTTATCGAGTTGGCGTAAACATCAAACTTTTCACGTCCCGGCCTTCCACTTTGGATGTTATTTATGGGCATAAACTAAGCCGAAATACACAGATACCCGATTTTGGAATCACCATTTAAGTCATACCCACAATGCGTAAAAGTTTACAAATCTATCCACTTTGAAACAAGTTCAAATTTCAGTCCTATGTAACTTCATACATTTTTGTTGAAAGTCCCATTTTGTCAAGCCTAACTTTAGACACTGCAACTCTAAAGTTGTTTTGAAATGTGGGTACAAGTTAAATAGTGGTATTTACCAATAAATTACAACACCAAATTCCTTGCCAAATTGGGCATATATAAACAAACAAATTCCAATGTAGACCATGATATTAATTTTAACAAACAACTTTGAATATAGAATATGGACTGTTGTGAATTGTGTTGAAAATTCACAGAAATATATTTCTGCATAAAATCCACACCAAAATCATGTTGGTCCACCCCCACTTTATGAAGATACACTAAAGAAAAAATAGAATTGATGACTTCTAGCCAACATGTTGAAATGCAATCATAATAAAATTTTGTTGAAAACTCACTAAAGTCCAAGTCTTAATTAAAGGGAATAATTATAAACCTTGTGCAAGAGGAAAAAAAGCATCACTTACCTATAAAAGTACTATATAAGAATGACCTTGTTCCTTCATCACTAACACAATAATTTTCTTCACAATTCGTAAAAGCTCATAACAATGGCATTTTTAGCTACCACTTCTGCCCATGAAAATCTTCTCCTTTCTAATACCCTAAACAATAACTTTACTTTCAGTAGAAAGCCCCCACCTAGCCAATCTTACAGTTTCCTTCACAAGAAAATCCAGGCTAGCAATGTCGCGAACTCTCTCCAAACTTTTCATGTCAAAGAACAAGAAACTTCATTCAAGGTAGAGAAACTCATCTTGCCTAAGTTTGACTTTAAAGAATACATGGTAATGAAGGCAATCAAGGTAAACAAAGCACTGGATGATGCAATACCAATGAAAGAGCCTATAAAAGTTCATGAAGCCATGAGGTACTCACTTCTAGCTGGAGGAAAACGAGTCCGGCCAATCCTCTGCATGGCTTCTTGTGAAGTTGTAGGAGGGGATGAATCCTTAGCTATACCTGCAGCTTGCGCGGTTGAGATGATCCATACCATGTCGCTCATCCACGATGATCTTCCCTGCATGGACAACGATGATCTACGTCGTGGCAAGCCCACGAACCACAAGGTTTTCGGGGAAAACACTGCAGTTCTTGCAGGGGATGCACTTTTGTCTTTGGCCTTCGAACATGTTGCTGCCAAGACTCAAAATGTAACACCCCAAAGAGTGGTTCAAGCCATTGGGGAATTGGGTTCAGCTGTTGGCTCGGAAGGGCTTGTGGCAGGACAGATTGTGGACTTAGCTAGTGAGGGAAAACAAGTGAGCCTAACTGAACTGGAGTACATTCACCATCATAAGACAGGGAAGCTTTTGGAGGCTGCTGTGGTTTGTGGGGCAATAATGGGGGGAGGGAATGAGGTTGATGTGGAGAGAATGAGGAGCTATGCTAGGTGCATTGGACTGTTGTTTCAAGTGGTAGATGATATTCTTGATGTTACTAAGTCATCAGATGAGTTGGGAAAGACAGCTGGTAAGGACCTAATGACAGATAAGGCTACATATCCTAGGTTGATGGGGCTAGAAAAGGCTCAGCGATTTGCCGGTGAACTGATGGCTAAGGCCATGGATGAGCTTAGCTACTTTGATTCCACCAAGGCGGCACCTCTTTATCATATTGCTAATTATATTGCAAGTCGCCAGAACTGATAGGCTGAATAGTTCATGACGAAGACAATGTATATACCTCAGAAAACTGTCTCTATAAGTAAAGACAAGTGTGATGGAACTGAACTGTGTCGTATTTCTACTTACGAGAACAGGTAAAAGAATATGAAACATGCCATACAATAGGATAAGTTCGGCCACCAAACGCTGATCAGGTTAGATCATGTAGGTATGTTTTATCATAGCTACATTTATAACTATTATATGTCAGTCACCAGTTTTTTCCAACATCTATGTAATTCCAATAACATGGATCATCAGATCGAAAGCTTGTAACAGAAGTATTTCCACCCAATAGAATTGCACATTAACTATGCCAAGAACTTGAACAACAGCATGTAGACTGACAAAACCAGCTTTTGGTGGGTACTGGACATACATATTATTAGACATGAATGCTACACCAAGTGGCCAACATCAAATGTTTTCCTATTAACATTCCTGATCTGAAAAAATAACAACTTTTGCATACAGACAGGCCTCAGGAAGTATGTATTACATATTAACTAAGGCTATCATTCAGTCGAACAAGGATGAGTATGTGTTTTAATCAAAATATACATGGAAAAGAACAGTCATAGAGACTTCCAAATGCTAGCTTACTATACCTTGCGACAAAAACCTAATCCTAAAAAGTGCAAAAGATGATGATAGAGTTTGTCTAACCCATGACTTTTGGTCGCCAACCCTCAATGACATCCTCTTTTAGCGCCCGTGTGTTGATGAATGATTCCCTGGAGAATATACTCTGAGCACAAAATAAATTCAGGTATAAGAAACTATCCAGTTGGAAACTGTCTCACCAGACTGATAAATCCAAAAAGAATCACATTGACTCGTCTTTGATCTTTCCTTATTTGTTCTATTTTATTCTTCTTTTTATCTGTTAGGGATTGGAGGAGGAAGAGGATTTTAGGAGTTACAGGAAGAAAAAATGGTGTTAAGAAAGCCTATTGATTACTTAGAGGATCCCTGATTCTCATTCTATTATCCCTAATTTTATTTATCCATGCACCTCCAAATACTTCCGAGTCAAAGCCGAGTGGGCCTTTTGAATCTCCAATAAGAATAAAATCCTCTTGTAAGTCAATACTTGTGCATTACATGCTAAGAGTGCATGACAGAAATTTAAGAAGAGATACTCGAGTAATGGATGTTGCACATGCACAGATACATCAGAAGGATAGAACTTGATATTATTCATAGCCAATAAAAATGAAAGAGACCATATAAAACTGTGCTTAAAAGTTAATTTCCTAATAACCATATAAAAATGAACTTGATATTGTTTTATTTTTTGAAATCTACGAACCCAGTCATCGAAATTATTTCTTAGGATATAAAAGAGATGACAACAATCTTTGAGGAAGGCCACAAATATCAACTTTTGAGACTGACAAATAAAAGAATATAACAAAGTCATGAATGCAAATATCTATAGATTGATCATCTTGCATTCATGGGTAAAAGAGGCTATGTTTAGGAATTACTGGGATAAGAAGCTAAGTTAAGGATCTAAAAGCTGACACAGCTAGTAGTTGCTGCATAAACTGAACAACGATCTCTATGTACGGAATAGTTATAAAAAAAAATAAAGATAACCTAAAAGTGGAACTGCATAAGCTTCGGATACCTTCATGTATGATTTCACCCAGGAAAATGAATCTGGAACAGACCAATTCCTATAGTACCCCAAAGCTATTTCCAAATGATATAGCTTTGGTCCAAGCGACAAATCAGCAGCAGATACCTCATTTCCGTTGATAAATGGACCCTTCAGTCAAAAACAAATAACTTCATCAATAGTAGCTAGAAGCTGGAAGGAATAAAATCTAGAATTAACCGGTTTGAGAAAGATATGCATAAGGTGGATTTCACATTATGTGTAATTCAGAAAATTCAGTATTCCCACAAACCAAGACATTTGTTTTCCTTTTCAGATTTTTTTTTAAAAAAAAATCTCTCTTTTTCCTCAATAACAAGGGCTTCAATAAAAGATGTTTTCAGGCATACTGATTTATTCATTTTCCTGCATTTGGCCAAGCTAGGCCGAAGCAGATCTAAGATTTGCCCGACCTAGATAAGATAACCCCAAAAAATTGCAACTAAAACAAGAGGGAAAACCACTTGTTTTAGAGGCGAAAAACATAACATAGTGACAAGATCCATGAGGCTAGAAGTGAAAAGCGAGAAGTAATGCATAGGGTTCTTAAAAGTGAAGCACATAATCTACGGAAAATTTAAAGTACCATATATATTTGAATTTAGCACTATAATAGTCAAGTTTCAATTAAAATAACTAATTTAACATCCAATATAATAACTTAATCCAACTCCTCAAAGTGAGATTCAAAGAATTGACATCACCACTTATCTGAAGCGCATAGCTTGGCTTCACACATGAAGCGACAACCCATTGCTTCGCAACACTCGTTCGCTTATCACTACAACGAACATTTTCCTCGGATCCAAGCAGTCATCAATTTGTGAATCTTGGGAAATGCAATTAAATTTGATCAAAACCCAAAAACAATCACTTACATTTTCTTTTAGATAATCATTGAAAGCTGTCAGCTCATCAAGTAAAGCCTTCTCTGTTCCATCACTGGGGTCTTTGCTTTTCACAAAAGCAACAAACTTCGGGAAGATCTTCGATCCACTACAAGAATATGGAAGATAATGAGAAACATTTGTGCACTAAAATGCCAAACAATTAGTAATTAGGATTTTTCTAGGCAGACACAATATGAATTAGCAGCATAACTATGACTTCAAAGTGAAAGGCAATCATAGATACATACATCTCGGTTGAGAACAATGGAAGTAAAAAGTTGATTTTGCAACCTTATGACTGTGAACCAGCTTTTACTATTATTACGGAAAATGATTCATTTTATTAAGAAAGAAAAGAAGGGCAGAGTAATTCTCCGTAATAATAACAATGATTTTGACTGTGGATGAACATTAAAGCTGCTGTCAAGAACGATGAGAAAGGGATGTCATGTCTCCAATTCAAAGCAAGGAAGGGCCTGTGTGACTATGGTTGAATTACAACTTACTTGTACCTTGAAAGCCAACATAGCCCATAGGATAAAATAGCTCTTTTTACGAAATCTTCAAAGATGAAATTAAATGTATAGGATGAGTCCTCCTCTTAGTTTTTGGTATAGCTTTTTTAGGCACACTTTTGTAAAGAAATTATCTTGTAAATCCTCACATATGACAAGAGGTAAGGCAAAGTCACCCTTTCTTCTTTCATAAGCCTACTTTCATATCTATAGAAGTGCCCAACCAAGTTCTTTTTTTCTTAAAAAAGAAAAGGAACAATGCTTTAAAAACATGTGGTATGTAATGGAACAAAAACAAAAGTATGTCACCTAAGGGTAAAAAGATTTGAAAGACTGATGAAAGATTCAGAAAATGTTCAACTCCTATTAATGATTAAAATTTTCATGTAACAGCAAGAATTGAACAGGAAAGACTTAATTTCTGAAAGGATTTTCAAAATCAAACTGTAGAATCAATTTCAGAAAGAAGTAATATATAACCATGAATGCCTATTTGAATGAAAAAACTGTATGTCAATGATTGCAACAGGTAAAACCTACACGGAAGCCTTCTCGGGAGGAGTTGTCAGCGGAGGTTCAGGGAACTTCTCCTCCAGTGCCTGTGTAATGACATCTGAATCTGGAACCCATTTCTCGTCTAGCTTAATAAGTGGAACTTTACCTTCAGGGCTTATCTTCAAAAACCTAGATAAGTTATTATCAAAAGAATTTCAGTTACTTAAAAGAATTGCAGCTTGAAAATAATACCAATTTATCATCAAATGTGGCAACAACTAACTTATGAACGGGTGTCCAAACTAACCAGTCAGGCTTGTTACTCAAATCAACAAACTTCATGTCATATGGCAGGTGCTTTTCCTCCAAAGTAAGCAAAACCCTCTGGGTAAACGGGCCTGAATGAGAAAAAGAAAGCATTGTAACTCCAAAATCTCAACTTAAAATGTTGTTCTTTTACTAATGCCACTAGTGCAATAATTTGTACCTATGATTTAACGGGCTAGTCCAAAAAAAAGGTTAATTAACTGACATGTTCAAACTACAAATCTCCAATAAGCACTTCATGTGCTACACCTGCCATCAGCAAGAGAAATTCTAACAGAAAAATTGTAACTTTGAAATACTTATTTCATTTCTATCTTCTTCTTTTTTCAGGGTCAGTTCTGCACAGAACGCCGCCTATGTGAGCTTCACAAAGCATAACCATTCTCAAATCCAGATAAAGGAGGAGAATTGTGTAGGTTAATGACTAGTATAAAGAGAAATGGAAACAGATAATTAAACCTCTGAATACCAGCTTGAATAAAGTGAAATGGATACAGACAATTCAAATCCAACACCAACTGGTCTGGGAATAAGGTCTAATTGAGTGAGTATGTTGTTACCTATAATATTACTTAAAATGTGTTAGAGTGGGTTAGTGTCCCACATTGGTTGAGGAATGGACCGGTGGTTTGCTTATATGGACTTGGGCAATCCTCCCCTCATGAGTTAGCTTTTGGGGTTTAGTTAGGCCCAGGTGTCATATCTTTACATGGTATTAGAGCCAGGTCCATCCCTGTTTGTGCTCTCGGTCCATGCTCCAGTTGGGCTTGGGCGTGAAGGAGGGTGTTAGAGTTGGTTAAAGTCCCACATTGGTTGGGGAATGGACTGGCGGTTTGCTTATATCGACTTGGGCAATCCCCCTCGTGAGCTAGCTTTTGGGGTTGAGTTAGGCTCAAGTGTCATATCTTTACAAAATAGAACACCCCCTCCATCCCAAAAGGATTTTCTTAGTGATTTCCATTCATTTAACGATGTTCAATCCACAAANATATCTTTACAAAATAGAACACCCCCTCCATCCCAAAAGGATTTTCTTAGTTATTATTTGGACAATCAAAGAATATTTCTTTGACCATAATTTTTTCAAGGACTTTCTAAATATTTTGAATTGTTAACTATGTTACTTATAGTACTTTTTATGTAGTTTCTAAATATGTAAATTTTATTTCAAAAGGATGGAAGATTCTATGTCCGAGTTCATATCGAACATCAGTTAGTTGGACCCTTGTATTCCGAATCAAGACAATCTTTTTGGGACGGGGATGGAGTATTTCTTTTGATTGTTACTTAAATTTTATTGTATTGTATCGTTACATGAATTGGCATGTAATGATTAAAAGTCTCATTTACATAACGATTAACACTGATTTAATGTGATCTCACTACCTTACCTTTTTTCTCATTTTGCCTTTATTTATTATTTACTAATCCTATTTATCCTTTGCCCTATTTCTTTTTAATAATAACTCAATCATGTACCCTACTTCTATTGTATTACTGATATGTGGCATCATGTCACGACGGAAAACTATACAAATCTATCCAATTCATTCAAATAATAGAGTACAATACAATAGGATACGTTATGAAACTATATATAACAACCATCCAAACAAGCCGTGAAAGGTATACCCAAATTTTATCAGTAGCAAAATTGTTCTTGGGAATGAAAATATTATCATAAACACTAGTAAATTTCAGTACAAAAATGACTAAGCATCGAACATTAAATTCCACGAATGAAATCACTTGTAAAGATACCAATTAAATAAAGCTAAGCAAATTGCGCAATTTTACAAGAGAATACATACAGTCACCGAGCTTATTTGGGGTTGTAATTGATTGTTTGACGCAAACTTCAAGAGGGGTATCGACTGAAGCCGCCATTGATACAGTGAAAGCTCTTCTGGGTGCTCTAAACTTAGCGAAACTGTTGGTGAAAATGGTGTTTGGGAGTCGAGGGCGTTGAATGCTCGCAAGGTGTTTGATAGTGGTCGAAAGTGAAGCAGCCGACGGTGTTATCTTCACTGTCGACATTGTGCTCGCAGTTGCTGTTTTGGTGAGTGGACGTGTGGCAATTAGAAATGGGTAGGTGGAGACCCCAAGATATAGTGTGGGATTCTTTTTCTTATTTTTTCTATTGGTATAAAACGTGACGTCCGTATTAGCTTGTGCTCTTTATCAATTTGAAATCTAGGCGAGAATATTATCACCGTCACGTATTAATTGTCATGTTTTGCTTTTTAAGTATTATTTTATAATTTACAATAATAACACATTTAATGTGATGTCACAAGTGGACTCTGGGATGATAGAATTTACATAGAGCTTATCCAACCTACGCTTGGCAGAAAGATTATTTCGAACAGACTCTCGGTCTGTTAATTTGACTAATTTGCCATAACAACAACATACAAAGTTAGTTTAACTAATTCTCGTAATTAAATTAAGTTAGAATAATTTAATGTTTTAAAATTATAATTTAGATATTTAAAACTATACGAAAAGTACTATAAGTTGTTTTTCTCATACAATATGGTGAAAAAATTATATCTTAAAATATCGGTCAATATTTATATAGTTGACTCTCGTAAAGTGAAAAAAAAATGTTAAGTATTTTGGGAGTATAGTTTTAGTTAATAATCCCTTTTGACATTTCTATTTTTAGTCCTTGTGATATTTGACTAAATATAGTTAGCTTTCAATTAACTAAAATATGCATTTGTTTTAGAATTTTTTGCTCGTAAACATTTATAAATTTATCACGATTATCAATTGGTCCAACTAAAGGTGTTCATGATTTGATTTGAAATGATTTTGATAGAAAGCCTTTCACCTTTGGAGTAAATTCAAGTTTATTGAGATCAAAATTAGATACCAAACGCCAAATGAAAAATCGAAAAAATTAGTCATAAAGATTTTAAGGTATAACATGTGTAAAGAATTTGTGTCAAACTTCAAAATGAACTTCAATGTTGGGCTTCATAATATGAAATTGGGTCGAATGCCGCAAAAGGCCCATTTTAATTTCTTGTGTCCATTTCGACAATGCATCTCTTTATCTACCCAATAGCTTTTTTGGGTCTGTACTAGAGTTGTCAAAATGAACTTGGCCCGTGAGGTCGATCCAACTTAATTTTTTAATTAAGTAGGGTTGGAATAATTTTTTACAGTCCGTTTAGAAACGAGGCCTAAAAGCCCAACCTCATTTGACCCGTTAGCGTTAGAGGCCTAGCCTGTGAGCCTCAGAGGCCATCCCAGCCTACG
>JACEIK010000433.1:163036-174831 GCA_018107945.1 Datura stramonium | reverse complement strand
AACTTACTAATTTGGGAAACTTTGAACTAATGCTACTCTCTTCGTTTTCTTACTTGTCGACATTTTACACTTAAAAGTATTAATTAAGTAAATATTTTATTAAATTATGTTTATTAATAATATTCTAAAAACTTCAAATTTAATTAAGAATAAGCTAAACCTGAAAGAAATAATTAATTTTATCATCATTTGTTGAAGTATTCATGTATAAATGAAAAAAAAAAATATTTTGTAAAGACTTACCAATAAATGTATATATGTGAGATTATCGGAGTAGTATAGGGACAAGAAGAGAGACTTAGATTAGTGTTTATTGACCTAGAAAAAGGCTTATGATAAAGCCCCTAGCCTCTAGGAAGTCCTTTGGAGATGTTTAGAGTCTGGAGATGTTGTTGTGACTTACATTAGAGTAATTAAGGACATGTATGAAGGAGCCAAGACTTGGGTTACGCCAGCGAGGGAATTCAGAATATCTTTTAGTCATGATAGGACTGCACTAGGGGTTAACGCTTAACTGTACCTATTTGCCTAAGTGATGACCGAATTGATACGACATATTCAATGGGAGATATCGTGGTGCAGTTATTCACAAATGATATAGTATTGATTGAGAGATATGTGTGGAGTCAACAACAGGCTGGAAGTTTGGAGACAAACCTTATAGAATTTAAAGATTTTAGGTTAAGTAAGCAGGATTAAAACAAAGTACTTGGAGTACAAGTTCAGTGATGTAACACATGAGGTGGAGGTAGAAGTGAAGATCCATATACAGGTCATACCCAAAAGAGGAAGTCTCAAGTATCTTGAGTCCAGAATCCAAGGNTTACAATTATTTATGTTGAGCTTTAGTTATCATGTTCATACCATGGTAGAAGTGAAGATCCATATACAGGTCATACCCAAAAGAGGAAGTCTCAAGTATCTTGAGTCCAGAATCCAAGGAGACTGAGAGATTGAAGATGATGTCACACATGTATTGAAGCGGGATGGTTGAAATGGAGGTTCACCTCCAGGGTAATGTGCAATAAAAACGTGCCACTATGACTTAAAGGTAAGTTTTGCAGAGGGATAATTAGACCAACATTGTCATATGGGCAACGTACTAGCCAGTTAAGAATGTCCACGTGCAAAAGATAATAGTATTGAAGATGAGGATACTCAAATAGGGTATATATGAGAGATATGATTAGGAATAGTGTTATAGGGGGGAGAGGGAAAGTTATGAGCGGCGCCCGTGGAGGACAAGATGAGAAAAGTGAGGCTGAGATGGTTCGAGCATGCGAAGAGGAGGCGCAAATGAGTTAGTAAGTAGGTGTGAGAGGTTTACTATAGCAGAAGTTAAGAGAGGTAGAGGTAGTCCAAAAAAGAAGTAGAAGGCGATTAGATATGATATGACACAACTTCAACTTACTGAGAAAATGACCATAAATAGGAAGGGATGAATGTCGAGCATCAGCGTTGAGGCTAATAGGTACCTGAGTGTTGTCGTATTTTTCTGAGAAAAGGTAAGAGACTAGTCTCTTGCCCTCCTCTTCGCCTTGCTAGTATTATTATTTAGTAGTCGCTTAGTCTCTTACTTGCTAATGTGTATTACAATATGTTACTTACTGTTATATTCTTTTTATAATTCTACTTTGTACTCTTCTCGCCTGTCAGGATTTATTAGAAATATTCTCTATCACGTAAAAATAGGAATAATATATATCTACATATATAATAATATGTTTTTATTGTTTGATGTATTCTAGCATAATAAATTAAATTAGTTTGGTATAAACATTTGAAAGAATTTATCATCCATTTTGTCGTATTGGACGTAAAAGGAAACAGATGAGTAGTACCTAATAGGAAAGAGAGAGCGAGTCGGTGACTCGTTTCCCCCTTCAATTCCGCATCCTATATATACACTCACACAAATCGCTCCCACTACTCACTACAATCAAATCTCGTCCTTTCTGCTTTCTCTTGTCAGATCTACGAGCTTCTCTCTCAAGGTATGTACTCAAATCTACCTATGATTTTAGTATATTCAATTTACCGTTGAACCCTGTTTTTTCTCCATTCAATTGAGATCTGGAGCTTTGTATTTGCATTTTATTCTTGCATAATATATAATGTATTTACGATTCGATCTCAACATTTCTTCCAATGAAGTTTTTCTTGTTAATTCTTAAGACTTGAAATGTAATAAGTTTACGGTCGCCAGAGAATAAGGTGACTATATTGTTGTTATAATTGAGAATACGCATGCGTGAATACCGCAAGTTTGATATGATCAGATCTTTTATTTATGTTTTACTATCACCTAAAGTAGTAAACAGATCTCATTTATCTCATTGATTAACTTGTTTTATAGAACGAGGGTCCGATCTGCTAGCAAAATATTTTTTTCATGAATTTGGTAGTTTTACGTGCTAACATCATCTTTATTTTACGTCTTCTGATAGCATGTATAGGAGTATTCAGATCTCATTGGTAATTAAGATAGGCTGAGTTATGAATTTGAGTTTATGTGTTCTTGATTCTAGAAAACATAACTTACTTGATTTTTGATAAATGATTTATACATATTAAGTGGATTTCTAAACACAAAATATATGGTTTGAGCCAAAACTATTGAGTTCTGCAGAACCCGTAGCAGAAACTGTAGCTCTGACCCTGATTGTTAAGATAGGAGTTACATCATTAATAGTCATGTCTGATACCAACCTTGGATAGCTTGAGAACTAACAGTGGTGAAATACATAATATCATGTGTTCAAATGTAAAGCGTTTGTATTTGGTTTGGAACAGTTGGTATTAGAAATGGTTTTGACATGCAATTGTAGATGCATGTGTGTTATTCGTTCTAGTTCTTTAAAATGAAGATTTGTTCAAACCAAATGACATATGATTGATGGATCTTGAGTTCTTGACTTGTCTCAGAACTCTCTTTGGACGCAGTTTATGTATAGCAAATGATGCAGAATTTTTCAGTAATGCAGTATAAAATGGAGGAACTTTTTGGGAATATTTGGTGTTTGAAATTCTTATAATCAAATTTTCTAGGCTGAAATGAGTCTTAACTATTTAAGGGAACCCGGATAGACTTCCAGTGTTCTTTACATGTTAATCGCCAATAGTTGTCGGTCCAGTATTGGCTGGTTTTCGTGAACTGTGACAAATATTGCAGAGACCTCTTTGTTTGATGAAACAAGACACGTTGGGTCTTTAAATAATGAGAAAGCATTGGATAGTCTACTAAAATTTTATGAATTAAAAATATTCAGCCGCATTGTCCCTGTGTTATTTTTCATGGTATTCGGCCATCAAGTGCTGAAGTCTTTTTCTCTGTTAGTATGATGGGATTCTTGGTTGTCCTTGTTTTCTAAGTCTTGCTGCTTTATATTGTCTCATCATCATCAGGGATGTGATCAACTTTTGCCTCAATGTTTTTTTAATTGAATATTTCAGGATTGCAGTCTTAACAATTCTCTCTGTTTCAGGCAGAAATGGAAACTTTCTTGTTCACCTCAGAATCGGTCAATGAAGGCCATCCAGACAAGCTTTGTGACCAAGTCTCAGATGCCATTCTTGATGCTTGCCTTGCACAAGATCCAGAGAGCAAGGTTGCATGTGAAACCTGCACAAAGACAAACATGGTCATGGTATTTGGGGAGATCACAACCAAAGCCAATGTAGATTATGAGAAGATAGTACGTGATACTTGCAGAGGCATTGGCTTCATCTCACCTGATGTCGGCCTTGATGCTGACAACTGCAAGGTCCTGGTCAACATTGAGCAGCAGAGCCCTGATATTGCCCAAGGGGTTCATGGTCATCTTACAAAGAAACCAGAGGAAATTGGAGCTGGTGACCAAGGCCACATGTTTGGCTATGCCACTGACGAAACTCCTGAACTCATGCCCCTTACTCATGTTTTGGCCACCAAGCTAGGTGCCAAGCTTACTGAGGTGAGGAAGAACAAGACTTGCCCATGGCTCAGACCTGATGGGAAGACTCAAGTAACCGTAGAATACAAGAATGAGAATGGTGCCATGATCCCAATTAGAGTTCACACTGTTCTCATTTCTACTCAACATGATGAAACTGTCACAAATGAAAAGATTGCTCAGGACTTAAAAGAGCATGTAATCAAACCTGTCATCCCAGCTAAGTACCTTGATGAGAACACTATCTTCCACCTAAATCCATCAGGTCGCTTTGTCATTGGTGGTCCCCATGGAGATGCTGGACTCACTGGCAGGAAAATCATCATTGACACCTATGGAGGATGGGGTGCTCATGGTGGAGGTGCTTTCTCAGGAAAGGATCCTACTAAGGTGGACAGGAGTGGTGCTTATATTGTCAGACAGGCGGCTAAGAGTGTGGTTGCCTCTGGACTTGCTCGCCGCTGTATTGTGCAGGTTTCTTATGCGATTGGCGTGGCAGAACCACTTTCCGTGTTTGTTGACACTTACAAGACAGGTACCATTCCAGATAAGGATATTTTGGCTCTGATCAAGGTGAACTTTGACTTCAGGCCTGGAATGATCGCAATCAATCTTGACTTGACAAGAGGAGGCAACTTCAGGTACCAGAAGACTGCTGCTTATGGTCACTTTGGCCGTGATGACCCAGACTTCACCTGGGAGACTGTCAAGATCCTCAAGCCTAAAGCTTGAGCAAGTTCCTTCCTTTCAATTTTTCAGCCGATAAATTTCTTATGTTCATTATTCTTGCGAAGAAAAATGAATAAACAAGCTTCATAGCATACATTCAATATCCAAAATCTACTTTCATGGCTCCATCGAGCAGTGTGAGAAAGGGACTTCAAGCCTTGTAAGATTTCTGAGTAGTTGATCTTTTTTGATATTTTTTGGCTATTTGTATCAGTGATTTTGAGTGTGTCTTGTTTCATCCGATTATTTGAATTTTATAACATCATCTCCTGCGAAGCTGATATGAACAAGCTCTTCAGTATGATATTAAATATCTTTGTGTTCATTTACCAAATGAAATTTGCAGTCAGTTGATCTTTTGATTCAGACATCTCTGTTTAAATAAAGCTGTCATCTTTCTAGAGCTTGCCAATTTGAGAACACGTCATTCGTCTTAAAGCCAACTTAGACAAAAATATACCTTCATTGTCCAATTTTTCAGTTCTTTCCCAAAAAAAAAAAAATAGAAAAAAAAAGGAGCAGCTCGGTGCACAAAATGTCCCTCGTTAGCAGAGTCGGGGAATGGCCGTACCTTAAGGAGTGTGATATAGATAGTTTATATTAATGCAAGCATTATTTTACTGCTTCCATGGTTTGATCGTGTAGATAGTCTTCTTTTTCTCATTGATCGTGTTTTGTTGAGTACTTTTTTTTCTTTCAATTTCTGGAGTGAAGAATTAACACTCTGTATTCTGGTTACTCTCAATAGTCTAAAAGAAAACCATGCTCGGGGGTCACAAGTCTTTAAGTCCATTCCAATACTGCATTTAATTCTGAATTGAATTTTGATTTCATTTGCTAAAAAAGAAATTGGGGAGAGGTGACTGATGGGACATGATATACTTCCGGCTTATCGAGGAGATGACCCCAGATAGGAGGATTTGAAGGTCGAAGATTAGGATAGACGTGTTGGAATCGAAATAGCAAAGTGTCGTGCATAAGCTAATAATTGCAAAACCATATTGGCGATAAATCAGATGACGAAAAAAACTATAAAAAAAGACTTTAGGATATGGTTTTGGTCAATTGACCTACATATGTTAAAACTAATACAAAAAATATTTTAAAACTATTGGTAGAATAAATCTCTCCCTGAAAAAAACTCTTTAATGACTACATTATGATGTTGTGTTGTGTATGAGAATAAAATATCAAAGTCTAAATCTTCTTCTCCAAGAAAAAAGATAGTTATGGTACAGTCCTTTTCCACAAAGAAAACCTTATCTACCAAGAAAACCTTTTTGAAATAAAACACAATTATGATGTATAATCCAACTAGGATAAGAAATTCAGGGCAAACCCTAATAAATCTCCCTCTGGCCTGAATTTCTTAGCAAAATAGTCTTCATCTTCCTTCTTCACATAGTCTTCAATATATTACTATTGCTTACCATGTTTAAAATTTTGATATGGGTTAAAAATTGGAGTCTTTTGTCAACACCTCAAACTCAAGAAGGTATGACCGACATCTAGTGCCGCACTTGACCGAGCAAATCCTGCAATAATCTAACTATAACAGGCCAAATCGATAAGGTTTGGCATATGACAACAATCTAAATTAGAGTACAACAAATTATAATGGAAACTGCCTCACAAACCAACCAACAAATAGATATATAACCGGCCGACGAGGCTACATCATAAAGTACAACCTGAGCAATAGGGCCTTCCAGGCTTACAACAATAACAATACAACCACTGCGACTTTTATGAGCCTCTACGAATACAAAATGACTAAATGAATGACAAGACCCCGTACTACCCCTAAAACACCGGCAACTCCGAAAGATTTGGAGCTTATCGAATCAGCTAGATCTCCACTCAGAAAACATGAACTTGATCTACCTGCAGGCATGAATGCAACGCCACAACTTGCGCGTCAGTACGAAAATGTACCGAGTATGTAAGGCGAAAATGAAAATAAGATAACCAGTCACAGATCAACATATGTACAGGATAACAACAGGAAGTACAAAAAGCGTCAATAGCAAGATATTCAGGAATTCAAGTATAGCAAACCGAATCTACCTAGCCCCATAAGTTTGGCAAGCCCAAAACAAACAAACAATAAATGACACCTAGCTAATACAACTCACTGTCACCACCTGCACCACACAGGATCCATCCAGTTGTCTTACCTGACTCAACTCTAGGCACCTCAGCAACCTCAACCATTGCCAATTCACCTCTAGCATCCACAACTATCAGACAAGCAATAATATAAAACAAACGGTACAACACGTATATCAATTCACAATCACAGCCTTGCTGAAAAAAGTCACGGACTTGCAGGCATCACAAGTTCACAAGTACGACTTTGTCGGAAATAGTCACGCACTTGCAGATTCTCACAAGCTACAAGCTCAACCTAACTAGAAATCGCCAAAGACTTGCAGGTTGTCACAGAGCCTCCCAAGGCACCATACAATTCACAAGAACATAATAACAACAATAATACATTTAAACACAAGTTCAAATAGGCCACAACTGGCTATCAATTCCTACCAACTGATTACTACAATGTAGCACTAACCTCACATATCTAGTCATCTATCGACGCATTTTGTGGCACCTGAAAAATCATAACTTAACAACTCTATCCCCAAATCTTATTATCAACCCAAAAACTACATTGTATGACATAACCCTTTGTCGAACCTAACCAACACTAACCTCAATTTCACAACAATCAAATACGACTACTCGAGGACAACCAAAGCCACTACGAGCTCGCTAGCTTGTCTCTTCACTAATTCATCCGACCAGCCATACTTACGACTTACAACCACATCAAAATAACCCACAAAATGTAGACAAATCAACCCCTAAACCAACCAAGAAGGGGCACGAATCACAAACACAAGTCAAATTCGACATGTTCGATCGCCCCACCGAATTATGATCACCTACTAATCTAACGTCCGACCATATGATCATAATTTATCTATGAAATAACACTAAAGCAACAGCCCACAAACAAGAATTTCGTGATGATTTTTCAGCCACCAAAATAGCAACTTTGCATGACAAAAACGAGTATTCGAATTCAATAAAAATCATGCCGGAAAGAGGAAAAGGAAAGCCTTAACATACTTCGACTTCAATGAACATAAACCTAGCCGAAAAAATAGATGATTTCAATACGAATATACTGCCTAATAGCAGCCCTCAACACCTCAAAATGCAGCTACAAGAATCCGACAAGAAAACAACGCAATTGAAACTTAATCGGTAATATTTCTACGGATTAATCGATAGAAGCTTCGCCTGATGTCTCCGAATTTATAATCGAATTATCTAACTAAGAATCAATAAAGGAAGGGGATTACGAACTAGAACAATACCAAACAGCCGCCAAACTTGAAGCAAACACAATGAAACTAGCCGGTAGATTTGACGTTTTAGTCGTGAAACTACGTCTGCATAATTAAATCGAGCATCTAAAAATGTATTTTTTTCCTCCATAAAATTCAATCCTCCACGAACACACACACACATATAGATAGATAGATGTACTGCGACTCCTAATAGTTTCGTTGCAAAAGGAAAGGGAACAGGTATTAATTTAGAGTCCCGCACTAAAACGGTTAATTTTTTTTTTTTTTAATAGAATTCCAGAATGGAAAATTCTTTTTGTGGTTTACAAGTTTGGCCAACAAGAATCTATTAATGTATTTTCAAAAAAGAATTTATCGAACCTCGTTGGACAGCCAATGAGGTTCCTTTTAATTTCTTAAATTTAGCAGATTGATGATTAAAAAAAAAAACTCTTAAGAACCTTGTTGGCTGCCCAAAAAGGTTTCTGTTATGTTATTAGTTTCATGCAGTTCATTTCTTTAAATACAGTTAGTCAAATTAAATTGTTAGTTTGGGATGGTAGGTGGAAGTGGATTAATCTGAGTCATAAATCATGTTGTAGGATTACGAGATTCAAATTCCTTGTATTACCGTCATTAGCCTCAATGATTGTAGTGGCATATATGTGGAAGAGGACATATGAGGAAATTTTTTAATTTGAACATTTCAATGTAAAAGGAACCTCGTTGGGCAGCCAACGAGATTCTTTAAAAAAAAATTTAATCATCAATTTGCTGAATTTTTTTAAGACTTTTTTAAAAAAAAAAACCTCGTTGGCTGTCCAACGAAATTTTTTAAAAGTTGTTTTTAAAAAAATTAATGGAACCTCGTTGGATGTACAACGAAGTTCAATAATTATTTTTTTTTTTTAAAAAAAACATTAATAGATCCTCGTTGGCCAAGCAAAGAGATGTCCATTTTGGTAAACCATAAAAAAAATTATCTATTTTAAAATTCTATTAAAAAAAATTTATCCCTTCTAATGCCGGACTCTATTAATCAATATATATATATCTTTATAATCCTTTTAGAAAAAGTAAGTTATTACATATTTATATTATTACTCATTTCGACTAGATGACTAGTACTCATATACTTACTATATAGTTAAATTCCTCCACTTCCATGGGGAGTGAAGGTGGCAACACTTCACTCATCCTTATCGCATTATATTTTAATTTATTTGAAAATATAGTCTCAAATTATTTTACATGGCAAAATTTTCTATTTTTGTTAAAATGTTAACAAAATATAATAATAATTCAGCACATACACTAATATATCATAATTAAAAAATTTTCATAAATAATGAGGCGTACAAATATCTTTTTTCAAATTCTAATTTATCGGATGTCTTTGAACATGTAGGGTGTTACATCATGTGCGTTAAAATAAGCACGAATTGAGAATTGAAACCCTGTATATCAAAATTGAACACGGATTGAAAGTGAAACTTATGCATTAAAAGTAAACACGAGTTAAAATCGGAGCCCAAGCGTTAAACGTTAGCAAGGGTTGAAATTTGGAGCCCATGCGTTAAAGTAAACATGAGTTGAAAATTGACTTGGTTTCTAAAGATGGAGGAACAGGTTTGTTGATGAAAATATGATTGAAATTTTATCTCCACATGTGTGGTAATTCAGATTTTTTTTAAATAAAAAATCTTCATTATCATGAAATTAGTTGCAACTTAATTTAAACCCGCTTTGAACCTGTCTCAACCTCATCGAATCATTGGCTGAATTATTGGTTAAACCATTGGCTCCGATACTATTTGTTGGGATCAAAATAGTAGGACGTCATGCAAAATCTAAAATTGCAAAACCTTGTTGGAGATAAATATGATGATAAAGAAAAATATAAAAAAGACTTTATGATATGAGTTTGGTCAATTGACCTACATATGATAATACTAATATCAAAATATTCTAACTCTATTGAGAGAATAAATCTCCCCCTAAATAAAACTCTCTAATAACTACATTATAGATGTTATTATGTTGTGTGTGGGAATAGAAGATCTTCTATTTGTTCAAGTCTAAATATTCTTAATTCTCCAAGAAAAATGATAGTTCTGGTAGAGTCATTTTCCACAAAGAAAACTTTATCTACCAAAAAAATCTTTTTTAAGTAAAACACAATTATGATGTAGAATCTAAGCAGGATAAGAAATTCAAGGCAAACTCTAACAAGAAGGTTAGTACGTAATCGAACGTTGTCTTGTTTTCCCTATCAGTACTAGTATTATCACTCTCATCTTATCTTATTCTTCGACTTTTTTTTTGTATTATCTATTGTTTGTATTATCTTTTGCTTAGGTTATCCTATTATTTGTTATTGCTACTGTTCTTTTTTTCATTATCTTTTATATGGCTTCTTTATTACTGTATATCCTTTTCATATTTATTTATTTATATATGTGTTACTTGAGTTAAGAATCCACCAGAAACAACCTCTCTCTTCACATGATAAAAATAAAGTCATGTACACACTAACGTCCTCTTCAGACTCAACTTATGAGACTATACTCAATATACACGTCTCAAAACCTTGAGACTTGGGATGACCCTATTGGCCTTGAGAGAAGCTCTGAATTTCTATTACTGGAGCTGGTGGATTCATTGTCTCACATATTATCAGAAGAAAGAATGAGCACATGCCTGAAGACATGCTCCATAGAAGAATGAGTTGTAATCTGATTTACAAAAAGAGCAGAAAAGTTGATGGATATAATATTACATAAAAAAAAAACAGAAATATCAAAGTTTTGGTTAAAAATACTATGGAGGTTATAAACCCCCGCAAAATGAAGTATTATTACAAATTTTTAAAAATGATTTCGAACCCTCCACCATATAACAATCGCAAATTGAATGTGGTAAACATAATTGCAGAAGTTTCGAAAATAGTTTTATTTCGTATTATATAATTTTTTTTTTTTGTGGGATCTTTTTTTCCAAGAAAGATAATGAGAAGAATTCTAATATGAATTGCTACCTAAGCTTAGATTAAGAATAAATGAGAATTTTATTGATCAGACTTTTTAAATTGTAGTCAATATCTTATTATGAATAATTTCAACAACTTCAAGTTTTGAAAATCGTCTTGACAACAAATCGCGAGGGTCATTGTTAATTTTTTGTTCTGAAAAATGCTCAAGCGTTCAGATTTTTGTTCACTATTATATATCTAGTGATAAACTTTCTAGGATTTTTATTTTACTTGTTAGCTGTCAATAGATGTGAAATAGTATTAAATTTGAAAAAGAATTTATACTAAGATTACAAGGTAAAAACTATTAGAAAATACATGAAACACATTCTGTTAAGTATGCAATTTATGAATTTGGATACAATAATTGGAACATTCTTATTAATCAAGATAAATGTGAGTCAATCTTGAAACATCTCACTATAAAGAGCACTTAAATAAAGGAGAACTCCAAGAATATTAAAATAATTATACTAAGATAGTAATCATTCACAACTTCTCAAAATTTCTCGTCAAAAAAATTTATTACGTTATTAAATCTCGTAAAAAATATTAAATCAGGTAAAGATGATTATTAAAGTTAATTAGGTACAGTAGAGTAATTTTTGAAAGAGTGAAAAAACATAGGTAGAAAATTTGAATGGTCAATTACTCCAAAAAGAAAGCGACCCAAAATGGAAATTCAATCTATAAGATTGGTTGCCTATGATTAGCTATTAGAGACAAGATTAGCTAAATGGAAGTGTC
>JACEIK010000433.1:99809-111474 GCA_018107945.1 Datura stramonium | reverse complement strand
AAATTGGAGTAACTAACCAACAAGTTCACTTACCGACATTAGTCTAGATCTTCCATATTCCCTGTGGGTTCGACCCCAACCTCTTTGTTGGGTTCTTTATGGACAATGTCCGTTTCATACTTCAGTAGGATGTGTGAGTTTGTGCGTTATCTAAAAGTGGAGCCGTTGCCAAGGAATATGACTAAGACTAGATTAATTTCTTGTATTTGACTTTTGGTAGTTATTTTCCTGTTTACATTTTCTTTGTTTTTTTTTCTATCAGGATACATCAAGGGAACAATCCCTTTTTCAAACACCCAGTTGGAATCTAATAAGCTGCCAATGCCTGTGGAGGAGATGATGACTATTGACACAATAACAACTATCATGATGAATTATGAGGGAGACGGGATAATGGAATACACAAAGATGGTGAACGCTTGTAATGGAATGGGGTCATATAACTTTAACCGAAAGAAGTTATACCTGGATCTAAAGGATCATTAAACCTCGACGGCTAAGACATCTGTGGAGGTACCACCAGTCCTTGAGCTGAAAGCACTACCTCCCTATCTCAAGTATGCATTCCTCGGTGAAGACAGTACTCTACCAGTAATAATCACAGCCAATCTTTTGGATGAGCAAGTGTGAGCTTTTGTCAACATATTAAAAAGTTACAAAAAGGCAATTGGATGGACCATAGTTGATATCATCGAAATCCCTCCAGGCATATGTACTCACAAGATCCAACTCGAGCCAAATTGCAAACCAAGTATAGAACATCATCGCCGCCTGAACCCCCCAATGCAAGAAGTAGTAAATAAGGAGATCATCAAGTGGTTGGACGCTGGTGTTATCTATCCCATCGTAGATAGAAAGTGGGTGAGTTCGGTATAGTGTGTGCCGATGAAAGGTGGGATCACTATGGTACCCAATGAGAAAATGAGCTGATACTAACACAACCAGTCACAGGGTGGCGTGTATGCATGGATTACAGGAAGCTCAACTACTGGACCCAAAAGGACCACTTTCCAATGCTATTCTTGGATCAGATGCTTGACAAACTGGCAGGTAGAGGTTGGTACTATTTTCTTGACAGTTATTCGGGATATAATCAGATTACCATTGCTCTAGAAGACCAAGAAAAGACAACCTTCACTTGTCCGTATATAATTTTCGCTTTCAAAAGAATTCCATTTGGATTGTGCAATGCACCGGCCACATTCCAGCGCTGCATGATGTCTATATCTCAGACATGGTGGAGGACACCATTGAGGTATTTATGGACGATTTCTCTGTTATAGATGACTCATTCGGATCTTGCCTCAACCACTTGGGAAAAGTATTGAAAAAATGTGAAGAAACTAATCTGGTCCTAAATTGGGAAAATTGTCTTTTTATGGCCAAGGAAGGAATAGTGTTGGGTCATAAAATCTCGGGAAAAGGGATTAAGGTGGACAATGCAAAAATTGAGGTTAAATCTAGTTTGCCACCCCCTATTTCCATAAAAGGGGTCAGAAGCTTTCTAGGGCATGCAGGATTCTATAGACGATTCATCAAGGACTTTTCAATAATTGCATAGCCATTGTGCAAATTACTTGAGAAGGAGGTAAAGTTCATTTTTGATGAGGCATGTCTGAGGGCTTTTGAGTGCTTGAAAGAGAAACTCACCACTGCTCCTATCATCATAGCTCCTGATTGGTCTCTTCCATTTGAGGTAATGTGCGATGCTAGCAGGATTGCTCTTGTTGCTATTTTGGGCGAAGAAAGAAAAGATTTTTCATCCTATCTATAACGCTAGTAAAACACTCAATACAACCCAGAAGAATTACATGGTCATAGAATAGGAGCTATTAGCAGTGGTCTTTGCATTTGAAAAATTTCGAGCATACTTGCTTGGAACCAAAGTGATCATTCATATAGACCATGCCGCTTTGAGGTACCTGATGTCCAAAAAGGATGCTAAATTCGGTGAGTGCTCTTGCTCCAAGAATTTGAGTTTGAGGTTAAAGACCGGAAGGGAATGAAAAATCAGGTAGCGGATCATCTATCCAGGCTCGAGTCTGAAGCTAGAGCAAGAGAAAAGATTGATATTGATGATGCCTTCCCAGAAGAACAGGTGCTAGATGCATCTCAGGATTTGATTCCCTGGTTTGCCGACTTTGTAAATTACTTGGTTATCGATATGATACCGGCAGACCTGATCCTCAGCAGAATAAAAATTTCTTGTTCGATGCCTGAAGATATTATTGGAATGAGCCATACTTATTTCACATTTGTGTAGATGGGATCATTCGTAGGTGTGTGCCTGAAATAGAGATGTTGAGCATTTTGGAGGCCTGTCATTCATCTCCAATTGGGGGTCATCATAGTGGTATCAAAACTGTACATAAAATCTTACAATGCAGATATTACCGACCCTCTATTCACCAAGATGCATATGATTACGCCAAGTCCTGTGATCAATGCCAAAGGCAGGGCGGTATTACTCGTAAACATGAGTTTTCCTTGACCCCTATCCTGGAAGTTGAGTTGTTTTATATGTGGGGTATAGACTTCATGGGCCCATTTGCTAGCTCCTATGGGATGAAATACACTTTGGTGGTAGTGGACTCTGTCTCCAAATGGGTTGAGGCTATTGCACTGCCAAACAATGAAGGCAAAAGTGTTACAACGTTTCCGCGAAAGCACATCTTTGCCAGGTTTGGCACTCCTAAAGCTATTATCAGTGATGATGGATCTCACTTCTGTAACTGCCTCTTTAGGACCCTATTGGAAAAATATGGTGTCAAGCATAAGGTGGCCACACCTTACCATCCTCAGTCAAGTGGACAAGTGGAAGTTTCGAACAGGGAGATCAAGACCATCCTGGACAAAATAGTGAATACTAGCCGGACAGATTGGTCTAGGAAGCTCGATGATGCTCTATGGGCTTACCGAACAGCTTACAAGATCCCCATTAGTTCATATCCATACCAACTGATTTATGGCAA
The DNA here is from genome assembly GCA_018107945.1 of Datura stramonium. Taxonomy (NCBI): domain Eukaryota; kingdom Viridiplantae; phylum Streptophyta; class Magnoliopsida; order Solanales; family Solanaceae; genus Datura; species Datura stramonium. The sequence continues at coordinate 108,502 of JACEIK010000433.1, read as the reverse complement.
AGCATGTCATTTATCGGTCGAGTTAGAGCATAAAGCGCTATGGGCTCTGAAAATGCTGAATATGAATTGGAACGAAGCAGCCAAACTGAGGCTTAACCAGCTCAATGAGTTTGATGAGTTGTGACTTAGAGCTTATGAGAGTGCAACTATTTATAAAGAAATGATGAAGATTTACGATGATAAGAAGATTTCAAAAAAGGAGTTTAGCCCAGGCGAGTTGGTCCTACTGTTCAACTCAAGGCTCCGATTGCACCCTGGAAAGTTGAAATCTAGATGGATGAGACCCTACAGAGTGGTACATGTGTCCCCATACGGTGCAGTGGAACTTGAGAATAAAGAAGGAAAAAGGTTAAAAGTGAATGGGCAATGAATAAAGTTGTATCTGGGAGATGTGGAGGAACTAAGAGTAATATAGGTAGTATACCTTGATGATGCCTGAAGAGTCACAAGAGTCACATCGTGCCGTGACGTTAAATCAGGCGCTGCATGGGAGGCAACCCATGAATGGTAAAGTCTGAATAGTCACAGGTATGTTCCCTTCCCTTTGTTCTTGTAGTTCATGCTTCGGGGACGAAGCACAATTTTCAAAAAAGGGAGGGGGTGTAATTGTAATTTTTGGGATTTTTGGATTTGTTCGAGGGTTTTTCTTGCCGTGTTTCTTTTTTCCTCGGGCATGCTATCTAGTAGAACTGACATTTTTAGGATTTTATTTTCTTATTTTGTGATTGTTTAATTAGAAAATAGCTTAGGAGTACTTAGCCAATGAAAGTGCACTAGGTTTGGATTTCTGAACCTATTTAAATTTTTTTTATGCATTAGCTGTGTACTTGTGACTGCATGCATGATTTTTGTGGATCTTTTGATGTCATTTAGTTTATTAGCTTGAGTAGTCTTGTTAAGACATGTATAAACCAGACAGATAAACTGAATATAAATCATGTGCCATGAGTGAGTGAGGTTTGACATTTAGTTCAATACTATGTTAAAAGGATCTAGAATTTGCCTAGTTGGTCTTTGAATAGGCTAAGGATGGTTGGTTTGGATATGATCATAGGTCATTTTTATTAATCTCACTTTTAGCCTAAATAACCCTACCAAAATCATATGATTTCCTTGATCCCAATTTTGAGCCTTTAATAGACCATTTTTCTTTGTTTAACCGATGAACTGTACCCATTTTTTTATAATGAACCTATTTTGGTCCTGGTCCTTCCTTGGACATTGTGAACCTCAACATAAGCAAAATTCGTAAGTTGAGGGTGGCTAGAGTAGATGTGCATAAATGGTGGGAACGAGGAAAAGGGAAATAAAAGAGAAAAGGTTAAAAATGAGGTGTGGTATGACAAATGAAAAAGAAGAAAAAGTTGAAAACTTTGAAAAAGAAAATTCAAAATGCTTTAAAAGGATGGAAACACACCACACTCATACAAATGCATACAAAAGAGGTGAAAAGGGAGGAAAAGGAGTGAGAAGAAAAGAGGGTGAAATAGGTGAATGGTGAAGCCAATGTATGTAGTGTCAAGGAAGGGTTATTCACTTAAAAATATCACACTTATCATGTCCAACCCTAAAGCCTACATTACAAGCCACAACAAGTCCTATAGTGATCCTAATTTGACCATCTGACAGACAGAAGCAGAGAAAATAAGGGCAGGCCTATGGTATCCGATGAGCAGTACTTGAAACTTCTTTGTGAGAGTGAGAGTCTTGCTTGCTCAATCCCATGCCATATCTGTTACTATATCTGTGAGTGGGGACTTCATTTGCTATGAGGGTACATGGGTTATGTTTACTTTTACTAGTGGTCTGTGTGAAAAGCACTGGTGATGACTTGATTGCTTGTTGATAACTGGATGACAGGTTTTGATCCCTGCTTATCATGTTTTGAGGTTGCTTGTAGTACATTAGCTGATATTGGTTCATGGAAGAAAGGTCAAAATTCATTGAATTTATAGTGCAAGTTTTGTTTGGTATTGGCTATAGTATCCTAGGTTTATTTTCTAGTTGAGCGTCGTGTTTAGTTTTTCTTTTCTTTGCCTGAGGACATGCAAAAGTCTTAAGTGGAGGGTGTTGATGTGCTGTGAGTTTACAACACTTTCGACATTCAAAACTGAGAAAATAGCATGAACTTAGGTGTGTTTATATGGATATAAGGCAATTTTTCTTTGACTACAGGATAAATAAGTGTTGGAGCAAGAATGTGCAAAAGAAGCATGAAAGTACAGAAAATGGGCTAAAGTCACAGTCTTAGTACGAGCCGTAGGTTGATGGTACGAGCCGTATTGAGAATCGTAAAAAGTTTCAGATGGTTGAATTGTGACGAGTGCAACCTACAACTCTCACTACGAGCCGTGCAACACTGGTACGAGCTGTAACACTAAGTATTGGAAATATTCAGAAGAATTGCAAGAGGCAGGCTCCTGACACGGATAGACAGTACGAGTCGTGGCGGAGAGTACAAGTCATAACATCACACTTGTGACAAACTTCAGAAAAATTCATAGTTTTCAAAGTCAAGCCGCGGAAGCAAAGTACGACTTGTAGGAAGCATATACGAGTCGTACCAAGGCCCAACACTTAGCCAAATTTCAGAAAGCCAAGGACTTACGGATAGCAGGTACGACCCGTACAATCCTGCTACAGGTCGTAGCTCAGACGACACCAGTTATAGAAAATTACCCTATTAGCTTAGGAAAATGATTCTTATGTATGTATAAATATCTTTTATATTTTATTTTCAGTAAAGAACGTTGGAAGTAGTTAGAGAAAGTTAGAAAGTAAGGAAAAACATAAAATTGAGTTGATTGACTTGTGATCAACCTTTTCTTGATTTCTTTCTTGATCTTCGTGAATTGTTCTTGAGTTATTTCAGATATAACCAAAGAAGCTTTTTCTCTCATCTACGATTTTAAATATTAAATTATGTGTTTAATGATGAATGCATATCAAAACCTTGCAACTATGAGATGCTAAAACCTCCATAGATAGGGTTATGGGAACCATGGTAGATTAATGAGCTAAGGATACACAAAAGTGATTCAAAATCAATGCGAAACACTTGTATTGTATTCTCTTCATACTTGAACGCTTCTTAACAGTGTAAAACGTTAGGACTTGCCTTAGTTCTTTACTTGCTTGACCCTAGAGAGGTAGATATTAGGAAAAAAGAATTACAACAAAGCCTTAATCTTGATGATTATTATATTAACTTGAGCTGTGGTCGCAGGATAGTTAAATTTGGAACATATTAATAACGGATAGTTTGAAACTGCTCATGAGACCTGACTCGGTGATTGAGCACAGTCATCCAATAGGGACGAACCAGTCATTTGGATGAACCCTAGTTATCAGTTCTACAAGTAAGCATTGGTATTGATCATATGTGTATACCCGAAGCAGTTATGGACCCATGGGGAACACAAACCCTAGTTATTCTTAATTCTTGATTTTACATCACAATTTCAACCATTGTCTTAGTTATTATTTTCTAGGAAACCCCCAAATTGGAGTAACTAACCAACAAATTCACTTATCGGCATTAGTCTAGATCTTCCATATTCCCTGTGGGTTCGACCTCAACCTCTTTGTTGGGTTCTTTATTGAAAACGTCCACTTCATACTTCGGCAGGAAGTGTGAGTTTGAGCGTTATCAGGTATCAAGGGACGACCCGAGGTATCATCCATTGTCACTGGCAGTGCAGAAATTCCAAACTTTTTATTAAGGGTATTTTCGTAATTTCTAAGACCTAAGGTCGTAAACTACTTCATTTTTAGCCAAGTTAGAAGGGTTTTAAGAGTGTTAAACCTATCCTAAGACTTACCATTCCATGCATGCAAATTAGAGTTTTTCCTCAGAGATCAAGCTTGAAGAATTTCCCAATTTCTCTCCAATTTCCTTTGGGCTTTCAAGAGGAAGTGTAAATCAGATTTACCCAGGTATGTGAGGCTATGAGTGAGACTTCCTTTTACTCTCATGCTCTAAATTCTTCTCAATTCCATGGATTCCAATTCTATATTTAAGTTCATGATCTATTGGGGTTTATCCCTAATTTATTTTTGAAATTCTCTATGATCTATCTATGGGTCAATTCCCTTCATGTATCAAATTATGTTTTATGATCTATAGGCAGATTTTATACCTATTTTGATTATTAATTGATAGTTCTAAATTTTTATTATGCCCAATTATGTAAGTTTCATGAAAAGTTAAATTATGATTCTATTATGATTTTGATCTTACTAAGTCTAAATTATGATTTATCTTCAAGTATTCTTCATGGATTTAAAAACATCAAGTATCTAACGATTTTACAAGTATGCGTGATTTTCATGATTTATGAATTTATGACTCTTGGACAATTCGTGGCTAATCATGTATTTTAAGTGGGATCCATCATGTTATTATTTATTTGGCCATGAACTTCATGAATGATTTCACGGTTACTATATGAGCCCTCACGTGCATATTTTTGGGAGTAGTGTCTAGCACCGAGTAGAATCGGCGTTCAGGTAAACCCCGTGGTCTCAGAACTACGTGCCACCGTAAGTGTATATATATATATATATATTATTGGATCTCTGTGATATCACCATATTGCACGTCCCCTTTCTTGGAAAGCCGGGGGTGGTCCTGACCACTTCGGCGAAATAGTGGGGCATCATGTAAGGCTCTATCATGATGGTGTGGGTTAAGACGATTCCTCCCATTGTTCCTCATGAATTATGCATGATTATGTTTATGCTACTTTGGCTAAAGTTATGTTTTATAAAGTTTTCTATTATGATTATGATTATGATTGGTTTACGAATTGTTTGAAAACCTTGAGCCCTTATGTTTACATTATGATATTTATTATTTACTTTATGATCATTTGTCCAACTCTGATGAAGTCTTATGTATTTTAACTGTCCATTTTTTCTTACCTTGAATACTCAGTACATTCCAAAGTACTGACCGCATACTCTATGTTGTATCATTTCATGATACAGGCTCGGACATTCAGGTTCAGTCCTGCTGTTAGCCTGATCCTCAAAGTTTGCATCTCTCAGCCGGAGTTGGTGAGTCCTTATCCTTCGAGGACCCTTTTATCAACTTATGTTCAGTATTTTCAGTTTCAGTCTTTAGTGAGTTAGTTGGGGTCTTGTTACATCAACTCGTTAGTATGTAGAGGATTATTAGACACAATATGTATTCAGCTTTAGAATTGTGTTCTGTATTCAGATGTTTAGATGTTATTATATTCTCAGACTTCCGCTATTTTATGTTAGACTTTCCGCATTTGTTATGTTGAGTTTTAGATGTCATGTTCATGACATGGGTTGACTTGGAGCCTCTCGGGGTTCTTTGTCCCGTGTCTCGATCTAGGCCTATGTTCGGGTCGTGACTACCAAGTATATCAAAAGTAAACACCAGTCAATCAACATCATCAAACAAGCACTATCTTACCCTCTCCCGGCTCCGCATAGTTAGTAGAGTTGAATCCATCCGAGAGATCCAATAGCGATGCCAGGAAGGATGAGACATGTCGGACCACTCTCGAATCATGTCTCAACTCGACACTATAGAGGAAATCATTCATAACGTTGTAGGTCATTTAACTTCTTGGGCTCAACCCCTTGGCCGGAAGCACTCTCGTGCGTCGGGTATCCACAAGCCACAAGGCACCCCAGGCTCAACCCCTAGCCGGAACAACTCTCGTGCATCGGGTATCCATTAGCCACAAGACATCAAACACAACACACAAACAATCAAAATATTCACAATCAATAACAATAATAATACATGTTCAAACATCCCACAACCGGCTATCAAACCCCACCAACTGATTATCACAACACGGTACTATTCATTCACGTCTAGTCATCCACCGATGAGCCATTAATCGAGCTAAGGATCACCATCCTAACTAGTCTGTCCCCAAGATTTACAAGTATACTACAAGCCAGTCTACTCACCACTAACAATAAGGGACATGTCCAAGACAATCCAGGTATCACCAGGGCCGCCAACGTGCCATCGACATGGCCGACATGACCGCCGACTCTAATATAACAAAAAAATCATCACAACCGTTGATATTAACCTCTATAAACCCTCATTAACTTTTCAATATCATCACCTAATTTTATTCATACAAATAGTACATAATTTGCTACAAGAACCACATGCTTCACACACGGCCTCTCTATATGAGCCTAATAATTTGCCATGACTACCATTCTCCCCACTCAAGCCCGAGCGCACCTGCCAAACCAGAACCTTATACACACCTTTATAACCATATAAACAGAAGTACAAGAGTTCAATAATAACATAACACAAGCCTTCACAATAAATCCAACACACACTCAAAACGGATGACAATGGCTACGGAATTCATGCTGACAAAGGGAGGGACAAGCCTAACATACCTTAGCTTCAAGCCTAGACGAACTCATACCTTCAACACCATGACCCTACTGCCTAAAGGGAGTACAATATGCTGCCAAAAATACAGTCAACAAACTCAACAAAGATTATAAAACAAATAAGGCATAACAGATAAGATTCATACGAATTCAACGGTAGAAACTCCGAGACAACAACCTACCGATGTTAAAACACCTACAACCAAACTAGATAACCAAGGAAACTACAAAAGTAATCTTACCAAACAACAACTTCATGAAACAGCCACCACAACACTGAAGAAAGGCACCAAAACGCAAGTTACATGCTATTCCCAACTTCCCAATATCAAAATCATGTTGAGCCATGTATTCTAGCTCCAAAACCCTTATAACACCATGGAAGTACCTTGAGAGAGGTTCTAGACATGAGAGGTTCGGGAAAATGAGAAAATAAGGCAACCAACCGACCAAGGGGCTTTTTATAGTCATCCACCGCCTTAGACCCATGTGACATGCCTGCTTGTGCAGTCTCGCAAAAATGCGAATATCTCTTTATTCCTAAGTCGGATTGACGAACAGTTTAATGCGATTAAAATTAGACTCATAGATATTTAATTTTATAGGTCAAACTCCCCCTAAATCCTTATATATCGGGATAAAAGTTTTGAGACATTTAACCTAAATTTCAAGGAATCTCAAGAAGGAAATTTTGCAATAACTTTTGCCGAATTTCGTTCCACAACTTGATCGACATCCAATATTAAATATGATCATAGAGTGACTCAAAAGAACAAATTTATTGCTCAAATTATCCGGGGTGTTACATAAACTCTCATCCTCAGATGATGAGGAATCACCAATAGTACAACTAAACTAGTACTGTAACGTATTTAACCGCGGGGCTAAATCTGAGCGCCTAAACCTATATCATAACACGATATAACACAAAGAAGTATATGATTAGTACTTTGATTGTACTGAGTATGGGAGATTATGTAAAACATGAATGGAATAGGGAACCATACTGAAAACTGAAATCATGATGAGTAAGTAAAATATCCTAAATGGACATAAGGTAGTAAACAATGACCCAAGAATAAAACATGCATATAGAGTTGAAAAAATCTATAGGCCATGAAGTAAATTCATTTAACAGAAAATAAATGAAAACATGAGCTATGTACAAATACTACTGAAAATATATCTGTGAGGTTCTTGTAACCGACATAAATCATGTGAGCACCATGGAGTACAACCTGTAACCCTAGTTGGAAGGGTGGTCTATACCTTGCAAAGGATAAGAATCACGACTGACGTGAATTCACTCATGAGACCATTCAGGCGAAGATAGACACTCTGAACTAGAGAGGACCCCTTATCCTACAATGGCACATAGTTTGAGACTGGGTTATCTGAACTTGCATCTGCTCTGTGCTAAGTACTACTCTGTCACGACTGAGTCTACACCCTAGACAAGACACGGTACTTGGTGCCACAAGTGACTCCAAGCTAACCCATGGTCTAACATTACACTGGTAAACTAAGTAAACATAAGAGAAAGCTGTGTAAAAATAATTATCCAAGAAATACTGAATTGAAAGGAGTAAATATAACTGAAAAGAGTACTGAACAACTGTGTCTGAAATCTAACTACTAATTAATGAGTTACTGGGACAAGCCCCCAGCTAACTCTAAAATCTGACTAAATAAGAACTAATTGAAAAGCAAGCATCGTCCTCGAAAGATGAGGACTCACCAAATAACGTTGCTATTGAGATCATCGGAGGGGAAACTACTGACGATGCTGAGACTAAGAACCTTCGCCTGTATCATAATATGATACAACATAGAAAGTATGCGTCAGTACTTTGAATGTACTGAGTAAGTGAGATATACAATAAGCATGGAAAATAAGCAACTGAACTAAAATAACATGAAATGACCAACTGATATTGAGTAATGATAGAAGTTGAGCTATAACTGTGATACGGTCAATAATGACCCTGACTAACGGTCATAAACATGTCCTGGAAATGAGTGTCTAAACTGAGCTAAACTGAGACTGAGCTGAACTAAACTATACTGACAAGTGGGAGAGTCTATAACCGATATATAACCACGTGATCTAGAAGTAAAGTCCGATGTATACACCCCATCGAAGAAAGCCTACCTTACCTTGCCAGGGTATAGTGGCTGAGTTGGGTGATTGATGAGCCCGCAAGTGTACGGGTCGTACAAGTAATACAGTGGCTCTTTTGAAGAACCGGATTGTCGAACCCACAGGAATAGGAATACGGGGTGAA
>JACEIK010000433.1:75209-90188 GCA_018107945.1 Datura stramonium | reverse complement strand
ATACAATTTACATGAGAATGTACACAATTTATTAGACAAACAAGATGAAAGTTATACATTTGAGTATCGATTTGGCATATAAATATGCCCCTTATCAGCAAGAATTTATATGAACAATAATCCACGACTCGTCGTGTGACACAACTGATCGTTGTTTCCACTCATTGTCACTGGAAGAGATTATCAACAACACTTTGGGGTTCCAACTATGAGTACCCCATGAGTCGTTACATCAGAAGACAAGTCATCTTCTGACTCGTGGGTTCCTGGGAGAGGTCTAACAGATTTCTGAGATGGGAATACAACGAGTGACAAGATGACTCGTTACTACATCTGATGGATCGTCCCATGTCTTGTTGGTTCCTAAAAGCAACCGGCAGGGACGACCATGATCCAGACAATAGGCCATTACTACTGACAACGACTCATTATCTCGATCGTTCTGAGGTTGATCTAGGAAAGTTTTGGGGTGTTACATACTCCTAAACTATATACATGTGCTCATAATCATAACTGAGGTCTGAAAGATTTTGCATGGACTAGTTAAAATTATATTGTTTATTGAAATATCTGAAATACTAAACTAGCCATGCAAGCTGTAACTAAATCTGAAGTCATAAGATCATAGTATAATGAATCATTCTGGAATATGTTCAAATTGAGTAAATCATACTAAGTTCTTAGTACAGAGTTAAATAAAGATTTTTGTAAAAATTCAATCCATGCATAACTACAAAATTTATGTGGGAATCATGAGGGAAACATAATATACGGAAATTCGTAGCTTTTGCATAAAGGAATTTTTGCCCTAAAATCATGAGTTTATATAATCATAGTTGAAAACATAAATTTAGGCTTGAGTTTTGGGCATAAAGGTGAAAGAAATCCCTTACTAATAATCCCACATACCTGGATTGACGTATTCTTGCTAATTACTTGAGAATCCAAGGGTTTGGAGAAGAAGAACCCTAGCTTCTCTTGAGAGCCTAGGAGCATACTGTTTTTCTGAGTTTTTCGATTCTATGCGAGGGAGTTGGAGGTTAGTTGACTAAGGAACCCTTAACTTCACCCTAATAAAACCCAAAAAGTATAGGATTAAAACATAGAAAGTTATGAAAATACCTTTGGAGGAATTTGTGATTGAACATGTTTGGAGGGCTTAATATTCTTCAAAACCATGAAAACTTAGGGAGAAAATAGAGTTTAATGGTGGTCAGTTGCAAGGGTAATGTTTGGAATGATTTCCAACATAGAACATAAGATATATATAGAGGTGAGCTCATAAAAGGGGTTAGGCAAAGCTGCACCTACCATAGCGCCCAACTTTCCAAAAATTTTTGTCTGAAGTTTCTCCCGAGCGTGGAGTGCCTATCTGATGAATTTTATTCATCTGAAGGTTAGGATCGGGCGTGGAGCGACTCTCAATGCGTCTACCTTGATAGTGTCTCAGTAAATGCACATAACTTTTTACTCAGAACTCTGATTGAAGAAAGGTCGGATGCATTGGAAAGAAGACTCAAAGACCTTTAATTTGGTAATTCATAGGACACACAACACTTCATAATATGATTGATGATCATTTGATGTTGACCCTTGTAAGAACAAATATAAAAACTCAATTGGTAGGAAGGCTCTCAACTCAATTTTGCGCTAGAGGTTCCTTATGACCTTAATTTATATCCTATGCACTTTCCACACTTAGGAATGATCATAACACCTAGTTTTAATAAAAAATTATCGGGTTTGGGTCTATCTACACACCTAAAATATCACGACCCAAATAGCCGTAATTGGCACCCACACTAATCCCACCCCAGTGAGCAAACCAATGTGTCCCAACTAATTCATTCAAGTATAACATAAAATAAATACTCTTGATGAAATTGCGAAAGTAACGTAATAATTAAGGAAGAAAACATTAACGAGATCTATCTTTCTCATCCCCAATAACCGAAAGTCATTTTACTGGAGGACATCTCCATGTCTGAACAAAAAAACATCTTCTTCAGAAGGAATTGCAGCAGCATGACAGAAATCAGCTCACCCTCGAGTATCTCACATTTTCTCTACAGATGAGGTTGAGAGGAAATTCTTAGATCATATTCTGCACTCAAAAAAATTGCAAGAGTAGCCTCAGAATGACACGATGTACTGGTAGGGATCATCAGTCGACCTTAAGTAATAACATATATACATGTGAAACAACAACATACATTCACTAAAGCAGATAAACATCACATAACCCTATTTCTAGAATCATTCAAAGCAAGGTCTAAAGCTGTCCTACTCATTAAATTAGGCCTTGTTGCAGTGGTGGTATAATCATAGTAGCAGTCTCGTTACTGCTGCAGTAGTACTGCATAGGCAGTAACTCGACCAAGCTGTCAACCCTAGGTTCCTCACTTAGAAATTTCTCACAATCAGTTCATCAACTCCGAACAGGTTTATGCATGACAGAAACTCAATGATCAATTTATCAACTTATCACATTGTATATACATATGAATTCTTAACAATCAATTCATCAATTTATCACATTGGATATACACATGAATCCTCAACAATCAATTCATCAACTTTTCACATTTAACAACTAATATTAGTAAATATGAAACAGGTTATGACCAACATATCAACATTTAATTACAAGCAACTACACACTCAACCATCTCTGTTAATACTATTCTCATAGCTTGAACCAAACCACACTCTTTAGCTCTCCACCAGTATCATACCATCGGTGATATACCAAGCACACACCTCCATCACATCACTGTATACACACATGAAATATCACTGTGCACACATGTTATAGGGTATTGTTTCTTTTTTTCCAGTCATGACTTGTAGGGGACTCTAGAAATCCATGTACTATACCAACATGGTACCCGCTCCCACTCATCTACTTGGCTGGATGCTCCCCTCAGACACGAGCCACTCAATCATATCTGTTTGCCCAAATATTCTCCTCGGGCACGAGCCACTCATCTCAAAATAAATCATGTTATCCACTTTCATTCTCATATTCAGTATGTTGTCACTCGGTCAATTAGTATGGCCTTTTATAGGCATCATGTTACCCTCATCAACTTGGTTATATTTACCAATATTCAACCACTTACATGGAAATTTGAAAGAACACATATAACATCTCAATGCACCTAAATTTCACAACGACATTATTAACAACCATCATCTCAAGTTCACTTCACAAACATAATTAACACATCATACTATTAACAACAATTAGTGTCTGAAGACCAACTAAGCATATTTTCACTCCACACATATACACATCATTTTATAAATTCTAACTCCTTATAAAATTATAACCTGCCTCGATTGCTAGAAGAGAGAATTCAGGGAGCTTTGTCTTTTCATAAAGCCTTTGAATGTTCAAAATCTAACACAAGTAAAAGAAATCATATTCAATTATCTAATACTTCATTCGGGCTTGTAATTTCAATTCTACCCAATATCATGGTCAAATTCGATATTCTAAGGATTAATTTAGCACGTTCCATCCCCAATAGGTTATTCCCACCTATTTCTGGAAGTGTTTACTCCAAAAACCCTTTCTAATTAGTTCTAACGCAAAAAGGTTCAACTTTTATCAAATTCTCGGTCTTAAACCGTGGTGAGCTAGTCGTTCTATAGTCACATTCCTCATACAAAGTGTTAATTACCCACTTTTAGGCTTAGGAATCAACACTTAACCCTTCTCCTTCCAATCCTCTTGATTTACCTAACCTAGGGTTCTATCTCAAATAATACCATCTAAGACCACCAATTGATTCTAGGGTGTAAGGAATCGAAATGGAAAAATTCTAGTTAAGAATCTTACCTGGAGATGAATAATCACCTCAACCTCTGAAAAATTGCCCTCACCCTTCTCAAAAGTCGTTCCTTAGAGTTATGGGTGAAAAACCCCAAAATTCTAACTTAAACTGTCACACTGCCTTTCGCCGTCCGCTGCAGTGGACCCAACCTCTCCACGGCGGACCTAACGGCTAGTCCTTCTTTCTTTCTACGCCAGACCTTATACCATTATAACGGTCTAGCTGCAACGGCACTCCCACTGCTGCAGCGGTCCCCATTAACCAATAGCTCAAAATTTCCTGCACCTTTTTCATTCCTCAAACTCAAGTCTAAATACAACTCCCCCAACACTTTCCACCATGCACTTAGGTAAAGATAGGGTGTTTTGGACTTACTTTCCCCCGTAACGACAGACATGTGGTTATATCAATCACCAATTAACACCGTTTGTCCTTGAATGTTTAAAAGTAAGTAAGGGAAAAGAAATACGTAACTCAACAAACAGTTGGGGGTATTTCTCTCGCAAGTCTACCTCGGTCTCCTTAGTGGCTTCCTCTACAGGATGATTATTCTACAGGTCCTTTACAGTCGTGATCTCCTTCGATCTCAACTTGCAGATCTCCCTATCTAATATAGCCACAAGCTCCTCTTCGTAAGACAGATTCTCATCTAGCAACACCAAATCCCATTGAATTATATAAGAACTATCCCCATGATATTTCTTTAATATGGATACATGGAATATCGGATGCACCCCAGACAGATATGGTGGCAAGGCCAATTCGTAAGCTACCTCTCCCACACGTCGAAGGATTCATAAGGACCAATGTACCTTGGGATAAGCTTGCCCCACTTTTCAAACCACATCACCCCTTTCATGGGGGAAACTTTGAGCAAGACTTGTTCTCCCACTATAAATTTCATATCTCTCACCTTCAGATCTGCATACTACTTTTTCCTGCTTTGAGATGCCAACAACTTTTCCTGAATTATCATAAATTTCTCCAAGGATCTTTTAACAAATCAGTGCCCTATGCTCTCACCTCGAGCCAATCGAACGATCTGATAAGGGTTCTACATTACCATATAAAGCCTCAAATGGCGCCATGCCAATGCTTGAGTGATACTATTGTTGCACGCAAATTCTGCCAAGGGCAATAACTTATCCCAATGACCCCCAAAGTCATTCACACAAGCCTGAAGCATATCCTCCAACACGTAGATTGTCCTCTCCGACTGTCCATCCGTCTGCGGGTGAAATGTCATACTCAAGTCCATTCCAGTTCCTAATTCATCCAACAAGTTTCTCCAAATATTAGAAATAAAATGCATCCCTCTGTCTGAAATAATCGATACTGGAACCCTTTGCAATCGAATCACCTTCTTCATATACAGTTTAGCCAACCTCTACGCATTGCAAGTCACTTGAACCGGCAAGAAATGGGCATACTTAGTCAATTTATCAATAATGACCCAAATTGAGTTGAACTTTTCCAAGGTCTTTGGAAGGCCAACCATGAAATCTTTCGCTATCTGCTCCCATTTCCATTCCGGAATATGCATTCTCTGGAGTACTCCCCAGGCTTCTGGTGCTCATACTTCACTTGCTAGTAGTTTAGGCATTGGCAACGTGTTCTATGATNGAACATAGAGGGAACCCACACATCACAAAATAGCTTCCCCAGGCTTCTGGTGCTCATACTTCACTTGCTAGTAGTTTAGGCATTGGCAACGTGTTCTATGATGTCCCTCTTCATCCTACTCCACCAATAGTGCTGCTTCAAATCATGGTACATCTTGGTGACTCTGGGGTGTATAGAGTACCTCAAGATGTGGGCTTCTGCTAAGATGTCTTTGATGACATCACCAACCCGAGGAGCACATGCACACCCCCTTATTCGCAACACCCCCTCATCATCTATCAATGCCTATTTGGTCTCCCCTCGCAAGACCTAATCACAAATCTTACTTATATTTGCATCCTTGAACTTCTTGGATTTTACTTCATCTAATAGTGATGATCTAGCCTATATACTAGCCAATATTCCACCCGATTTTTCCAATGTAAGTCTCACCAAACTATTGGCCACTGTCTGAATTTCTCTAACAATTGGCGCTTGATAGCTTCCAAACAAGCCAAACTACCCATACTTATAGCCTTCTAGCTCAGCGCATCTGCCACCATGTTAGTCTTCCCCAGATGATACAAGATCGTGACGCCATAATTCTTAAGATGCTCTATCCACCTTCGCTGTCTTAGGTTGAGATCCTTCTAAGAGAACACATTCTGTAAACTGTGATGGTCCGTGAACATTTCACGACGGGCCCCATACAGGTAATGCCTCCAGATTTTCAAAGAGAATACCACCACTACCAATTCCATGTCATGTGTAGGGTAGTTCTTCTCATGCACCTTCAATTGTCTTGAAGCATATGCGATGGCCTGTCTTTCCTGCATTAACACAACATCTAAGCCAGACTGTGAGGCATCACAATAAACTACAAAATCTTTACCTTCCACCGGTAGCGCCAGGATAGGGGCCATGGTTAACAAGGTCTTGTGCTTTTGAAAGCTCTCTTCACACTCTTCTGACCACTGAAAAGGCACATCTTTCTAATTTATCCTTGTCAACTTAAAGTCAATGGTTGCGAACCCTTCAAAAATTGGCGGTAATAACTGGCTAGCCCCACAGAGCTATCAACTTCCGTCACTGTTGTGTGCTTAGCCCAATTTCGAACTACTTCCACCTTCTGTGGATCCACCTTGATCCCTTCCTTGGAGACTACGTTCCCCAAAAAGGACATTGATTCCACCAAAATTCATATTTAATAAACTTTGCATATAGTTTCTTCTCCTATAGCAGTCCCAACACATTCCTCAGACAATTCTCATGTTCCTTCTTAGTCTTGGAATACACCAAAATATCATCAATGAAAATGATTACAGAAGAGTTCAGGTAGGATCTGAGAATACTATTCATCAGGCTCATGAAGGAAGCTAGAGCATTAGTAAATCTTAAAGACATAACCAAGAACTCTTAATGCCCATATCTAGTCTGAAAGGTTGTCTTCAAAATATTCTAAGCTCGAATTTTCAACTGATGATAACCCGACCTCAAATAAATCTTTGAGAACACAGTCGCACCCTGAAGCTTATCAAACAGGTCATCTATGCGGGGAAGGGGATACTTGTTCCGAATGATAACCTTATTCAATTAATGGTAGTCAATACACATTTGCATGCTACTGTCTTTCTTCTTCACAAGTAACACAAGGGCACCCCACAGAGAGATACTCGGACGAATAAACCTCTTACTAAGCAACTCCTGCAACTATTTCTTGAGTTCTCTCAACTTAGATGGTGCCATTCTATATGGAGTTATATAAATAGTTTGGGTCCCTAGCTCTAAATCTATGCAGAAATCAATATCACAGTCAAGTTGCATGCCAAGAAAATCTGCGGGAAACACTTCTAGGAACTCACAAATTACCAGAATAGACTCTATAGAGGGACCCTCTGTACTGGTATCACAAATGTGGGCTAGGTAAGTCGAACACCCCTGCCCCATCAATTTTTGGGCATAAATATATGAAATTAGCTTCTTAGGAGCAGGGATACAATTCTCCTTCCACTCCAATCAAGACATCCCTAGCATTGCAATGGTGACTGACTTAGCATGGAAAGCCAAGATGACATGGTAGAGAAACAACTAGCTCCTTCACAAGATAACATCAAAGTCTACTATGTCTAAGATCACCAAATCTACCAACGTATCATAACCTATAAAGCCCACCAAACAAGCACGATAAATTCTATCCACAACCATAGAAACCCCAACGGGAGTAGAAACATGAATTGGGATATCAAGAATATCATAAACAAGATTCAACTCCACAACAAAATAAGAAGACACATATTAAAAAGTAGAGCCAGGATTAAGCAGCGATGGCCATTCTGTCACATACGAGAATAGTACCTGTGATGACTAAGTCTGAAGCCTCTACCTTAGGTCGACCGAAGAATGCACAAAAATAAATATGACTACTTGCCTAAGACCCGCCCCTGTTGGTCTGTGTACCCCCTCTGCCGTTCTGAGTACCACTTCTTCCTATCTGAGAACCCCCTCTACCAGCGGAATGTCCGCCCCGCCCAAGCTGAGGGCGATCCCTACTGAATGCACTACCTCCCCTCTATGTTGTAGTTGGAGCTCAGGGAGCTGGGTGCGGAATAATCTTCTCACCCTGTCCAAACCTGGGACACCATCTACAAACATGGCCGTACTCGCCACGCTCATGACATACCCTATCGAGCACTGGCCTCTGAGCAGGAACTGCAGAGATAGGATAAGCCCCAAAATTTGAGCGAACCATCTAAGCACTCCCCACTATACTTGAAGGGTGCTGACTGATCCCTAGTAGACCCCCAACTGATACCTGTATAGCCTACTGAACAGGGCGCCCAGAGTACCTCTGGAAAATCAAAGCTCTAACAAAATAACCACTGAAGTTACCCATCTTACGAGCTTTCTTCTCGGCATTATTTGCATAGCCATCTTACTTAACCCCCTCGACATTCTTCAAAACTTCCACCACTTCCTGGAATGTATTACCTGATGAGACCATCTGTAGAGCTAACAACCGGAGTCCCACATTCAGGCCCTTCATAAACTACCTGATTCTCTCCTCTTCGGTGTATAGTAATAGCAAGGGATATATGGATTATGAGTGGAACCAGGCCTCATAGACTGCAACTGAGGAGGTTCCCTGCACAATGTTGGTGAACTCATTGTGCTTCCTATCTCATAGGGTATGAGGCACATACTTCTCTAGAAAAGTGAAGTAGAACTGAGTCCATCTAAATGGCGGTGACCCCACCGACCTACACTCCATAAATGCTCTCCGCCAGAGCTTGGCATCTCCCTTCAGCTGAAAAGTAACAAATTTCACCTCGTACTTCTCTGTTGCCCTTATATTATGAAGTCTCTCATCTGATGAACTCATAGGCGTCCTCCACCTCACTACCATAGAAAGTGAAAGGATTCATCTTCGTGAACTTCCAGAATAGATCATGCTCATCCCTAGTCATCACCGGTCCAATCACTAGTCTCAAAAATATGATGGCCTAAAAAATGTCATTCATGTGGGGAGATATAGAGGTTGTATGTTGTACCCTCGAGTTCTGTCCCACTGGAGTTGCTAGTGCCACTCCATTACCCATGAGGCTGCTCAGAAGATTTAGCACTTAATCCAGGACCTCGGATGAAGCTGGAGCGACCGCAGCACCTCCCTGCGTTGGTACCTCTACCTTTACTTCCACTCCATCCTGAACTACTGGAGGTGCTGGGGACTCCGACCTTTGCCTAATGGGACTAGGAGCCTGGGCCCTGCCTCTGGCAGCAGTAGGCCTCTGCCTATGGCCTCACTCTCTGGCCACCACTGGCTCTGGGGCCTCTTCTCAAACTCAATTTATGCGTGACCTAACCATTTGTGAGTGAAAGAAAGAAGTTGTTAGATACCAATATGGATCACCAGATATCAATTGAATCAAATAATAGCACGAAATAGAGAGAGAGAAGGGAGTTTTTCTAAAGACCTGTATCCTCCCGAAGATAAGTAATGGACGTCTCCGCACAAATCTATGAGACTCTACTAGAATCATCCTCGTACAATGAGATCAATGAACCTAAGGCTCTAATACCGTCTTTATCACAACCCAAGTGGCCGTGATTGACACCCACACTAATTTTTTCCCTAGTGGGCGAACCAACGCATCCCAACTAATTCATTCAATTATAACATAAAATAAATAATCTTGAAGAAATTAAGGAAGAAATCATTAATCAGATATGTCTTTCTCATTCCCCAAAAATGAAAGTTATTGTACTGGGGGACATCTACCTATCCATAGTCTATGAGGAGTAAAACAAGAAATAAAATAAGTCTATGTCTGAACAAAAGACATCTTCAGGAGGAATTGCAGCAGAACGATAAAAATCAGCTCACCCTGGGGTATCTCACAACTGCTCTACAAATGAGGTCAAGAGGAACATCCTGAATCACGGTATGAATTAAGAAAGAAGTGCAGGAGTAGCATCAGTATGACATGATGTACTGGTAGGCATCACTGGCTAACCTTAAATAATAACATACATACATATGAAATAGTAACATACATTTATTGAAGCAGATAAACATTACATAACCCAATTTATAGAATCATTTAGAGCAAGGTCTAAAGCTGGCCTTCTCACTGAATTATGCCTCGCTGCAGTAATGGTGTGATCATGGCAGCGATGCTTTAGAGGCAATAACTCGATAAAAGTTATCAACCTTAGGTTCCTTACTTGGCAATTTCTCACAATCAGTTCATCAACTTCGAACAGGTTTATGCATGACAGAAACTCAACGATCAATTCATCAACTTATCATATTGGATGTACACATAAATCCTCAATAATCGATTCATCAACTTATCACATATAACAACTAATCTTAGTAAATATGAAACAAGTTATGACTAACATATCAACATTTAATCACAAGCAACTACATATTCAACCATCTCTATTAATACGATTCTCATAGCTCGAACCAAATCACTCTTTTTAGCTCTCCACCAATATCATACCATCGGTGATATGCCAGGAACCCACCTCCATCACATCACCAAACAAACTCACACAAAATATCATTGTACACACATACCAGGGCAGACTTGGGCACTAGGCAGGTGGACTAGATGTCAAGTNTGTACACACATACCAGAGGGTCTTATTTCCACTCTTCCAGTCATGACCTGTAAGGGACTCTACAAATCCGTCTACTATACTAGCGTGGTGCCCGATCCCACTCATCTATTCATTTGGATGCTCCCCTAGGACACGAGCCACTTAATTATATCTGATCGCTCGGATACTCCCCTCAGGCACGAGTCACTCATCTCAGGATAAAGCATGTTTTCACTTTCATTCTCGTATTCAGTATGTTGTCTCTCGGTCAATTAGTATGACCTTTCAGAGGCATCATGTTACCCTCATCAACTTGATTATATTTACCAATATTCAACAACTTACATGGCAATTCGAAAGAACACACATAACATCTCAATGCACCTAAATTTCACAACAACATTATTAACAACCATCATCTCAAGTTCACTTCACAAACATAATTAACACATCATACTATTTATAACAATTAGTGTCCAAAGACCAACTATGCATATTGTCACTCCACATATATACCATTATTATTTAAAGTCTAACTCCTTATAAAATCATACCCTACCTCGATTTCCAGAAGAGAGAATTCAGCTATACCGCAGGAGCTTTTGGCTTTTTGTAAAGCCTCCAAACATTCAAAATCTAACACAAGTAAAGGAAATCACATTAAATCATCTAACTCTTTACTCAGGCCTGAAATTTCAATTATACCCCCATTATACCGTTATCATGGTCAAATTCATCGTTTCAAGGGTTAATTTATCACATTTCATCCGCACATAGGTCATTCCTGCCTATTATTGAAAGTTTTTACTCCAAAAACCTTGCTAATCTGTTCTAATGCAAAAGGTTCAACTTTTATTAAATTCTTGGTCTCAAACCATGGTGAGCTAGGCGTTATATGGTCATATTCCTCCTATAAAGTGTTAATTACCCACTTTTAGGCCTAGGAATTGACACTCAACCCTTCTCCTTCCAATCCCCCTGGTTTACCTAACCTAGGTTTCCATCTCAAAGAACACCATTTAAGGCCACCCATTCATTCTAGGGTGTTATGGAATCGAAAGGGGAAATTCTTGTTAACGATATTACTTGGGGATGAATAATCACCTCAACCTCTAAAAAGTCGCCCTTACCTTTCTCAAAACTCGTGCCTTAGAGATATGGGTAAAAAACCTAGAAATTCTAACTTAAACCGTCACATTGTCTCCCATCATCCGCTGCAGTGGATCCGCTATAGATACTAGGACCTCGCCACAACAGATCTAATGTCTCATCCTTCTTTCCTGCTACGACGAACCTCCGACCATCATGACGGTCTCATTGAAGCGGCACTCCCACCGCTGTAGCGGTCCTCGTTAACTACTAGCTCGAAATTTTCTTGCACCTTTTCCATTCCTCAAAACCAAGTCTAAATACAACTCCTCCAACACTTTTCACCGTGCACCTAGGAGAAGATAGGATGTTCTAGACTTACTTTCCCCCGTAACGACAGATGGGTCGTTACATATAGTCGTATCTTGTGCCCTACTTCCATCCAAAACTTTCAAACTTAGTTCTTTCAGTTCTTATCAACTCCATACTTGTGAAACACCACGACATATCAAAATTGGACCTCAATTCTCAAGTGTAGCCATATCCTCTTAGTTTAGGTTTAGTTACTCATATTCAATGGGTTAAACCTTAGCCCAAAAATATGAGGTGTTACATTATCTCCCCTTTGGAGAGAGGATTTCAACTAAAAAGAATTTTCTTTGGTCTTAATATATGTCTAGTCAAACACCTTTACACAAATTAAAATGAAGAAATAGTGTAAATTTAACTAAAGTGAATGAATAATGAGAACACTCAATTAGTTAAAACAATTTAAAGCATGTTGNCAATTAGTTAAAACAATTTAAAGCATGTTGTATTTCTATATTCCTTTTTTATTTTTAATAAATACATTCTATGTTGGATATAATTGTATTGTAATCACTAGTAACTACTTTTTGTTGAGAAAACAAAAAATTGTCATATACACAGTTGGCGTTTCTTTGATAAGATTTAGGATTCTTTAGATTTTTCTTTGGATTTCGTATTGCTTTTTTTTAAGATTTTGAATTCAAGTTAGTTTAGATTATCAAAATTACTATAAGTTTAGGATTTTGTTAAAGATTTCTATTATATAGAAAGTGAAAGGTAGGACCATCTATAACGACCCGCATGTCGTTACGAGGGGAACAGACTTAGAATACCAAAATTTTTTTTAGAATCTGTAGGAATTGGGTATCAAATAAACTAAGAGTTAAAAAGTGACTTTTTGAGGGAACTACTGGTTCGGGAGACCACTGTAGCAGTAGGATGTCTACTGCAGCGAGACCGTGGTGACGGTCGGAGCCTGCCATAGCAGTTTTCTAACCGCTGTAGTAGATCTACTGCAGCAGAAATGCGACTGCTGCAGCGGACGACGGGAATCAGAAAGTGGGTTTAAGTGAGATTTCTGGGGGTTTTTCCCTATTATTTCCAAAACATGATCACAAAGTTTAGAGGGTGAAGTTTCCTTTAGAGAAGTGAATTCTTCTCCCAAGGTAAGATTCTTGATCCCTTATCTCGATTATGGGTATTGTGGACCTTAGAATGCTTATAGACCCTTTAATGGTGGGTTTTTGAATTGAGAAAACTGTAGGTTGATAAACAAGGGCTGAATTATGGGAAGTCTATGGGGTGATTTGATTTGAGGTTTAAGGAGTATTGATCACTCCCTTAGGATTACTTGTTTGAGAACGAAGATTACGTAGGAATTGAGACCTAGAACTAGGTGGAACTGGGGTTTTACTTTCGAAAGTTCCTTGAAGGGAAGGGTTTGAACTCCTAGGACCCTTATTCAAAGAGTAAATAATTGAATTACTCTATATTGTTGTTGTAGATTTCAAAATCTCCAAAGTGTTAAGGAAGGGAAAGACTCCTGTAGAGTAGTTGACGTTCATACCCAAGCATTAAGGTAGGTTATGGTTTAGAGGGATTAGACTCTATATAATAGCATGTACGTTTTTTGTAATGATGATATGCGATTGGTTTTCGTACATTAATTGTTACGAGAGTTTATTATTGAATAAACTGTTGAAAGAATGTGGATATGATGTGGTATTAAACTGTGATGAAACTATGTTAAGTGTTAAGTAAGGATTTTATACCCTGTTAATGAGATGTTTTGTTGGTTTGTAATTGTTTACTTGGAGGAGTAGATTGTAAACTCCTATATGTTTAAATAATGCACCTTGATGTATTCACTTGATGAGAATGATTAAAGATAGTAATAATATCCTAAGACGAGAGACTTGTGCCCGAGGGGAGCATCCAGGCGAGCGATGTTGGTTGAGTGGCTCATGTACGAGGGGAGCATCCAGATGAGCATACAGTGGGAGCAGGTACCACGCCGATACAGTACATTAATTTCTAGAGTCCCCTGAAGGTCATGAATGGAAGGACAGAAATAAGACCCTCTAGCATGTGTGTACATTGACTTCGAAGAAGGAGTGTTTATGGTGATATGGCGGAGACGTATGCCCGACTGTCACCATTAGTTCTATTTTATGTTGTGTGGGTAACTTGTGAAAGTTTTAGATTAAGTATGTGCTAAGTGGATGAGTGTAATTGATGATACTGTAAGTATAATGAACTGAAAGAAGTGGGAAAAGATCCTAAGTGTGATACGGTGTGATAACTAAAGATGCTGAGTTGATTTTCTATGATGAAATGCCGTAAACTGCATGTTGAGATGGATTATTATTATTTATGTCAAAACTTGTGCCATATCTGACTGAAGTATAGAGAGTGTGAACTGTTGAGAACTGGGAGCTGAAAAAGGTGCAACTAAGTCAAAGTTACTTCCTAGAGCAGTACTGAAGCAGCAGGACTCATTCCACTAGGGCGAGATTGCTACAGTGAAAGGCCTAATCCAGTGAGCAGGTCGGTTGTCACCTATGTAGAGCCAGTGTACTGGATATGTTGCTATTCTTATGTTTGATGTTGAGACTAGTTGTATATTATTATTGCCTTGATTATATGTTATTATGTAAGGTCGGACGATGATGCCTACTAGTATCGTATTTGTACTGACCCAACTCCTGCACTTCTTTTCTGAGTGCAGAATATAATCCAAGAAGCTCTTCTCATCCCCACCTTTAGTCAGTAGCAGTTTCTCTGAAAGGTGAGTGGCGCGAAATGGGCTGATTTACTCCCCTTGCGAAGATGTCCCTCCTCCGGATGTTGTAGTTTTTATTTCTCATTAGTTATATATTCTTAGGTTTGTAGCTAGACGTCAAAGTGCAATGACTTTTGGATTCTGGGGAAGATTGGTGTTTTTTTTTTGTAGATTTTGTTGGTTATTACAAATTGCATATAGTTTCTTTAATTTTAAATCTTTGTTATTTCTTCTTATATGGTTGATAACGGG
>JACEIK010000433.1:57837-72392 GCA_018107945.1 Datura stramonium | reverse complement strand
AAAATCTAGCGTTACAGACTGTAACGACCCGAATATCGTTACGGGATGAACAGAGACTTAGAACTTGGAAAAAGACTCAGAGAGGGATGAAAATGGTGTGAACTAAGCTAAGTGTGAAAGTGGGAAATTTAGGGTAGCTTCTGGTTCGGAGGACCACTGCAGCGGTAGAATTCTCGCTGCAGCGAGACCGTGGTAGCAGTCGGAGTCTCGTCGTGATGAATTTGGAAAATAACTGTGGGAACCACCACAACGATACTTTGGTTGCTGTAGCGGGTCCGCTGCAACGGACAACGGGAATCAGAAGTGAGTTTTAAGTGGGAAATTCTGGGTTATTTCTCATTATTTTCAATACATGAGAGACAACAAGGTCTGAAGGCAGTTTCTTCTCCAGAGCAGAGAATTATTGCAATAAGGTAAGTTTCTTGTTCCCTAGCCCCTATAATGGGTATTGATTATTGTAGAATGCTTTCGGGGACCCGTTAATGGTGAAATTTTAAACTTAGAGAACCCTAGGTTGATGAACTAGGGCTAGATTATGATATGATTAGGGGGTAATTTGGATTGATATTTGAAGAGTTTTGATTACTCCCATAGAATTACGTGTGGGGAACAAGGGTTACACAAAAAACTAAACTAGAACCGACTAGAGTTGGGGTTTAACTTTCGAAAATACCTCGAGAGGGAGGGTTTGATCTAATTAGACCCATGATTGAAGAGTAAGTAATGAATTTCTCTTGTTGTGTAGATTTCAAGCAATCCAAAGCTTTGAGGAAGGGCAAGACTCCTGCAGAATAGCTGAGTTGATACCTTCGCTTATCGAGGTAGGTTATGGTTAGAGGGTTAGACCCTGCATAATGACTTATATGCATATGTGATGATCGTATATGATTGGTCTTCAGACATTCTTTGTTATGATATTGTTATGTGAATAAATAGGGAATATCATGTTGATGTGAGAGGATTATAAACTGTTGTCAAGGTTACGTTGAATTGTGAAGTGAACTTCGTTCATGAATCTATTATGTGAATTGAGACTCTGTATTTGGGAAAGTGAGGGAGTGTAAAGTAGACTCCTATGATTTGTTATGTATACGTGTAGGTTAATGTAATGCATCTTGTTGCTTTTAGTGGATGAGAATGTCTAGAATGATAACTGTATCCTGAAACGAGAGGCTCGAGCCCGAGGGGAGTATCCGGGCGAGCGAATATTATTGAGTGGCTCGTGTCAGAGGAAAGCATTCGGACGAGCATATGAGTGTGAGCAGTTGCCACGCCGACATAGTATATTGATTTCTAGAGTCCCCTGCATTTCATGATTGGTAGGGAAAAAATAAGACCCTCTGACATGTGTATACACTGATTGTGTGGTTGAGTGATTATGGTGAAATGGCGGAGGTGTGTGACCATCATGCCACCGTTGGTTCCATGTTATGTTATGTTATATTATATGAAAATAAAGTGGTATGAAGAATACGCTAAAAGATGGTGTCAATTGTTGTGTATGCCATATGTGTTGATAATGAAGAACTTGTCTAAATTTCTGAATGTGACTCTATTACAATGCTAGTATTTGTTGAATGGTTCCTGCTGTAATTACTTGTTGAACTCGTGCGTGATACTAGGTGGTATAAATTTTTGTTCCTAAATGTGCGTTATCTGAGAGATTTTGTGGAATATGTGAATTGTGAAACTGATGAACTGATAGAGTGCAGTATAGTCGAGCTACTGTTGCAGCGAACGACCTATTCCAGTGAGAAGGCCAATTGTTCCCTGTATGTTTGAAATGTTCAGTACTTACTTTTTTTTTGTTAAAGACTGATCTTGTATTGTTATTACTGTGTATACTTGTTGTTATTTAGGATAGGCCTATGATGCCTATCAGTACTGTATTACATACTGACCCTACCCCTGCACTTTTTTTCTGAGTGCAGAGTTCAAACCCGGTAGTTCCTCACGTCCTCACTTGTAAGAAGCAACAGATCGTGAAAAGGTGAGCAGAACAAGGAGGCAGGGTCACACTCCCCTTTTGAAGATGTCCTTCTTCCGGACACTTATGTCTTTTGTTTTATTCTTTTAGTTTTTAAACATTCTTAGAGTTGTAAATAAACGTCTTGTGCAATGACTTTCAGGTCTTGGGTGTTATTTTCGTAGTGTTGATTTTTAAACAGTTGTTTATGTTGTGAAGTTTATTTCAATGATTAAATCAAGCGTTTATCTTTCTGAATGTCTAGTTTTGGGTTTAGAATCAGAATTTATTGGATCGCCCACCGGGGGGGGGGGGTAGTGTGGGTACCAATCATAGCCATTTTGGGTTGCGAAAAAGTTGGTATCAGAGCCCTAGGTTCGTTGATCTCATTGCACTAAGATGGTTCTAGTAGAGTCTCGCGGATCGGTGCGGAGACGTCCGTAACTTATCCTCGAGAAGCTGCAGGACTTTAGGAAAACTCCTTTCTTCTTTCCTCTCATGTGATTACTTGATCTGAAATTGATATCTGGTGATCCAAATTGGTATCTAACAACTTTCTCTTCTTTATTTCTCATACGGTGAGAAAACACGCCAACGAAAATAGAGACGCAACACCCGAGCCAGCAATGGCGGCCACAGTTCGCGGCAAAGGTAATGGACGGAGGCCTGCTGTTGCTAGAGGAGGGGCTAGTGCTCCTTCTCCATTCAGGGAGAGGTCTATATCTCCCGTGCCACCAACAATACAAGAGCGGGTGGCCGTTGAGGTTGAGGTTCCGACGCTGGGAGAAGCTCCCGTTGCGCCAGCATCCTTTGAGGTTCTAGCTTAGGTTCTCAACCTCCTGAGTGTCCTTGTAGGTACTAGGAAAGCGCTAGCAACTCCAGTAGGACAGCAGTCGGGGATACAACATGCAACTGTTGTGGCTCCTCGGATTAAGGATATGTCTGAAGCTATCATGTTCCCGAGACTGGTAGTGGGATCGGTGATGACTGGAGAGGAGCATGACCTGTTTTGAAGGCTCACCAAGATAAAGACTCCCAATTTCTACGACACAAAGGTAGAGGATGCCTATGAGTTCATTATCAACTGCCATGAGAGGCTCAACAAGATTGGGGCAATAGAGAAGTACGAAGTAGAGTTTGTAACCTTCAGTTAATGGGGGATGCTAAGATCTAGTGGAGAGCCTTTGTAGAGTGCAGACCAGCGGGGTCACCACCATTGACTTGGACCCAGTTCTACTCCATAATTTTGGAGAAATATGTTCCCCGCACTCTAAGGGAAAAGAAACGGGATAAATTCACCACCATTGAGCAAGGGAGCTCATCAGTTGCAGCATGCGAGACTCGATTTCACTCACTGTCTAGGTATGCTCTACCTCTACTACCCACAGAGGAGGAGAGGAACAGGAAGTTTGTTAAAGGCCTGAATGTGAGTCTCTAGGTATCAGCTCTGCAAATGGTCTCCTCAGGTAAGACCTTCGAAGAGGTGGTAGAGTATGTAAAGTCAGTTGAAGGGGTAAGACAGGAGGGTTATGCAAGGAATGCCAAGAAGAAGGCTCGGAGAGTGGATTCTTTCAATAATATTATGCTAAGATTCCGGCACCACAGAATTTCTCTGGGAGCCCTATCAGGTCTACCATGCAGGTATCAGCCGGAGGTCCACCAGGGATGGCTCCACATCCGTCTGGTGCAGTTGGGGGTACTCAAATTGTTTGTTTTGATTTTGGGGCTCTCCCTATTTCTTTTGTTTCGGCTCAGAGACTAGTTATTAAGAGGGTCTTTCGTGAGTATGGCCACATACGCAAATGGTGCCCCAAGTTCAGACAGGGCTGGCAGATTGTCCCTCAACCAGATTCTCGAGCTCCGGCCCTTGCCTAGAGAGGAGGTAGTGCATTCAGTCAGGATCATTCACAGCTAGGACACGGTGGTTAGCCAGCCATTAGAGATGGTGTTTAGTAGGGTAGGGGACATGCTCAGGTGGGTAGGGGTGGCACCCAGGCAGGTAGATGGGTGGCACAGCCCAACCAGGGCAGTTCTCAAACTGGTAACCAGGCCCACTTTTATGCTTTTCCTAGTAGGCCCAAGGCAGAGGCTTCAGATGCTGTCATTACAGGTACTATCTTTGTCTGTGACAAAATGGCTATCGCATTGTTTGACCCAGGCTCTACATTTTCTTATGTGTCTACTTATTTTGATTTGAGTTTTGATCTTGTTTATGATGTGCTTAATAATCCTATCTATGTGTCTACTCTTGTTGGGGATTCTATGGTGGTGGATAGGGTTGTTCGTGATTGTATTGTTGATTTCATGGGGTTTGACACTCTGGCAGACTTAGTGATCTTAGACATGGTTGATTTTTGATGTAATTTTGGGAATGAACTTGTTTTTCCTTTACCATGCCATTCTATATTGCTATGCTAAGACCGTTACTATATCGGGTCCAAAGTCGTCTAGGTTGGAGTTGAAAGGGAATTGTAGCTCTGCTCCTAAGAAACTTTTTTCATATGTTTGTGCCAGTTGGTTGACAGAGTGGGGTTGTTCAGCTTATCTGGCGCATATTTGGAACACTAGTTCAGAGGGTCCTTCCATAGAGTCGGTCCCGATTGTTTGTGAGTTCTTAGGGGTGTTCCCTGCAGTTTTTCTCGGCATGCCACCAGACAGTGACATATATTTCTGTATAGACCTGGAACGAGTTACCCAACTCATTTCTATTCCTCCATACCGAATGATACCTACTGAGTTGAGAGAAATCAAGAGCAGTTGCAGGAGTTTCTTAGTAAAGGATTCATCAGACCGAGTATGTCGCCGAGGGGTGCTCGGGTTTTATTTGTAATGAAGAAAGATAGTAGTATATGGATGTGCATCGACTACCGCTATTTGAACAAGGTAACTAGTCAGAACAAGTACCCTCTTCCTCAAATAGATGGTTTGTTTGATCAGTTATA
The DNA here is from genome assembly GCA_018107945.1 of Datura stramonium. Lineage (NCBI taxonomy): Eukaryota > Viridiplantae > Streptophyta > Magnoliopsida > Solanales > Solanaceae > Datura > Datura stramonium. Next base: position 67,484 of record JACEIK010000433.1, on the reverse strand, counting down.
GGGGTCGGTAGTGTTTTCGAAGATTGACTTGAGGTCCAGTTATCACCAACTGAAAGTTAGGGTTGAGGATATTCCCAAAACAACCTTTTGGACCAGGTATGGGCATTACAAGTTTCCGGTCATGTCATTTGGACTCACTAATGCCCAAACTGCGTTCATGAGCCTGATGAACGGTATTTTCAAACCTTACCTGGATTCCTTTGTTATTGTTTTTATTGATGATATCTTGGTGTATTCTAAAACCAAGCAGGAGCATGAAAATAATCTAAAAATTGTGCTGAGATTACTGAAGGAGAAGCAATTGTATGCTAAGTTCACCAAGTGTGAGTTTTGATTGGAATCAGTGTCCTTTCTGGGACATGTGGTTTCTTAGGAGGAATCCGAGTTGATCCACAGAAGGTGGAGGCGGTCAGAAACTAGGCGAGGCCAACTAATGTGATGGAAATTCAAAGTTTTGTGGGGCTGGCCAGTTACTACAGTCAATTCATGAAGGGTTTCACCTCCATCGCTTCGGCATTGATCAAGTTGACGCAAAAGGATGTACCTCTCCAGTGGTCAGAGGAATGTGAAGAAAGTTTTCAGAAACTCAAGAATCTACTGACCACAACACCTATTCTGGTATTACCCATGGAAGGTAAAGACTTTGTTGTTTATTGTGATTCCTCACGGTCTGAGTTGGGTGCTGTGTTAATGCAGGAAGGACAAGTTATCGCTTATGCCTCGAGACAGTTGAAGGTGCATGAAAAGAATTACCCTGCGCATGACCTGGAGTTAGCAGTAGTGGTGTTTGCCCTGAAAATTTGGAGGCACTATCTGTATGGAGCTCAATGTGAAGTGTTCACGGATCATCGCAACTTGCAGTACCTATTCTCCCAGAAAGATCTCAACTTGAGACAGAGGAGATGGATGAAGTTGATTAAGGATTATGATATCACTATACTATACCATCCAGGAAAGGCCAATGTTGTAGCGTACGCATAAAGTCAGAAGACAGTGAGCATAGGCAGTTTACTTGGAAGCTACTCAGCGACCGATGGCTAGAGAAGTTTAGACTATGGCACACAGTTTGGTGAGGTTGTCGCTGACAGAAACCGGTGTGATAATAGCCAACATGGAGACCAAATCCTCACTGCTAGAGGAAATCAAAGCTAAACAGTTTGAAGATGAAAAGCTGGGTAAGATTAAGGATAATGTTTTGTGGGGAGAAGCCAAAGAAGCAGTGTTAGATGATGAAGGGGTCTTGAGAATAAAGGGGAAGGTGTGCGTTCCCCGAGTTAGTGAGCTAATTAAAACTCATTTGGCAGAAGCTCACAACTCGAGGCACTCCATTCACCCCAAAGCCACCAAGATGTACCATGATTTGAAACAACACTATTGGTGGGGCAGGATGAAGAGGGATATTGTGGACTACATTGCTTAGTGTTTGATTATCAGCAGGTGAAGTACGAGCATCAAAGGCCTAGAAGAGTACTTCAGAGAATGCCTATACCCGAGTCGAAATGGGATAGGATAACTATGGACTTTGTGGTTGGTCTTCCCAAGAATTTAGGGAAATTTGACTCAATTTGGGTCATTGTGGAAAAATTGACCAAATCGGCTCATTTCTTGCATGTCCAAGTGACTTACAATGCTGAGAAACTAGCGAAACTATACGTGAAGGAAGTGATTCGGCTTCATGGGGTACCTGTGTCAATTGTATCAGATAGGGGCACTCAGTTCACTTCTCATTACTAGAGGACCTTGCAGGCTGAGCTGGGTACGAGGTTGGACTTGAGCACAACCTCTCATCCTCAGACAGACAGACAATCAAAACATACTATCCAAGTATTGGAGGACATTCTCTGGGCGTGCGTAATAGACTTTGGAGGCCATTGGGACAAATTCTTAGCCTTGGAGGAGTTCACCTACAACAATAGCTACCACTCGAGCATTGGCATGACACCATTTGAAGCTTTGTATGAGAGAAAGTGCAGGTCTCCAATTGGGTGATTTGATGCGTTTGAGGTGAGGCCTTGGGGACTAATTTGTTAAAGGAGTCCTTAGAAAATGTGCAGATAATTCAAGAGAATCTGGTGGTGGCTCAAAGTAGACAAGCGGTACGCATACAAGAAAGTGAGAGACATGGAGTTTATCAAGGGGGAGCATGTACTGCTCAAGGTGTCCCCTATGAAAGGGGTGATGAGGTTCAGAAAGCGGGTAAATCTTAGCTCGAGGTATATTAGGTCATTTGAAATACTCCGGCTTGTGGGATAAGCGGCTTATAAGCTGGCTTTGCTGCTAGGATTGTCTGGAATACATCCGCGACATTCCATGTGTCAATGCTAAAAAGTATCATGGGGATGGGACATATATCATCAAGTGGGACTCTGTGATGCTAGATGAGAACCTGTCATTTGAGGAGGAGCCTGTAGAGATATTGGCTAGAGAGGTTCGAAATCTGAGGTCGAAATAGATTTCAATAGTAAAGGCTAGTGGAAGAATCGTTCTATTGAGGAAGCCACTTGGGAGATCGAGTATGATATGCGGATCAAGTATCCCCAGCTGTTCGTGGAATCTGGTATGTATTCTTCCTTCTTTTGTATAGACAGTTCAGGGATGAACGGTATTGTCACTCCCCACCTTGGGAGGCATGACTGGCACCTGGTTCCATACTGGGATCTGAACTAACCTGACTGGGCTTAAGCACTTCTGGTGCATGCCTGCAAATCAAGAAACAACAAGCTATATCTCGGCTGTAAACACAGCCTTCGGCCGACAAGGCCGCATAGCCACCTGTAAAAAGAGAACAACTAACCAACAACAAGCAGTAAAAAAGGATCCTATGCGGGCCGACAAGATCACCATGCTGTCTAGTTATATCATAATGAAAACAAGCAATCAAAACTATACTATAGCCAACAAGGCTGCTAACTAATAGCTAAACTAGGCCCCACAAGGCCATCATGCAAAGAAAATATACATAGGTCCCACACGGCCAACAACAAAATTAATATTGAAAATCTGTAGCCTGCAAGCCTCTAGGAGTGGAATAATGATCGGGACAGGGCCCCGACCTACCCATAAACTGTACAACAAAAGAACAAACCTTCTAACTAACAACTCTGAGGCAAAATGAGCTAATTAGACTACTGACTCGACTGATGACTAGAGAGGTCTTGAACTGCATCTAACCGTACATGCAGGCAAGTAATGCAGCACCCCAAAGATGGGTGTTAGTACAACATGTACCGAATAGGTAAGGCAGTAATTGCAAATGACTAGATAATACTGATAATGAAACTAAAAACAATTCAATAGGAGGGATAGAGATATAACCTGAATAACCTTACAACCTACTGTATAACTGGTAATAAATAATATAAACAAGAACCTCACCTGGCCTCCATAAGCCCAAAAGGTACAACTAGCACAGAATAACCTATCTGGGGCCCACATAAGCCCTGGCGAGTTCATTTCAACCTATATACCCCTAACTAGGTCAAAATGGGTCAACAGGTAACTATAGCCAACCCGCCAGTCCCCCTAGGTTTATAACTGAGCCCGCTTAGCTTCTGTAATTGTGTTTGAGTCAGGTGGACTCCTGTAACTGCACCCTAGGCACCAAGCTCGACAAGGGTCAGTGATGCCGATACGACAAAAGAATAATAGTCCAGCAATGGAATGGACTGTAATATGGCCCTTGGGCCTCTGTATAGTCCCTTGGGACAACATCTAGCTTCTTGGAGCAATCTATATAGCCCCGTAAGCAACGACACAACTAGTAATCCCGGGGTTGGTCATGGAAGGCTATATAGGGCAGGGTTAATCCCAGTATAACCAGAAAATACTAATCTTAGACTAATAATAGAAGCTAACCACAACAATCATGCTTCTGGCGTTCTTACGAGAGTCTAGGTCGTATTGTAACACGACAAGAATAACTTGACGAAGGAATTTGCCTTAACATACCTCTGCCATGATCTACTAGCGAAGTCCTGCCACATATGGAACGCAGAGGAGACATCAGGTACTCTGCCTATTCTTCCTTTTCCTAGCTATTTTTCCTTCCCCACGAGTCACTTGACAACTCATGGGCTGTCCTCACGAGTCTTGAGACGAATCGTCCTGAGACTGCAATATCAATATCTACTTTTTTCCCATTTCAACTCCTGGGTCCGATCTTTGAGCTCCCGGGGTATAACAATATCTCCCCCTTGGGAACATTTGTCCTCGAATGTTGGAAATCACATAGAAAGTAGAGATATGCAATTATAATTATCAAATGCTGATAATTTAAACTGAAGACTAATGGAATGACTACCTCCGAAAGAACTACATAGCTGAACTAAATTCAGGCATCCCATGCATTTACCATAACATGAAACAAACTTGCACCCATGAACTGAACATGAAACTAAATAGATTCATAGAGCAAAACTGATACCTCATGTCGGAACTGAGCCGTTAGAGAATAAGTGTGGATATTTAGCCATCATATCCGCTTCGGCTTCCCACATAGCTCCTTCAACATGCGGATTCCTCCATAATACTTTAACTGAAGCTACTTCCTTGTTCCTCAGCCTTCGAACCTGACGATCCAATATTCAACTGGAACTTCCTCATAGCTAAGGCTATCCTTTACTCCAACGCTGTCCACTGGGACTACTAGAGCTGGATCTCCCAAATGTTTCTTCAAAAGTGATACGTGAAACACAGGATGCACGGAAGATAACTCTGAGGGTAAGTCCAACTCATATGCTACCTTACCAACTCTTCTCATAATCTGGTAGGGACCAACATAACAGGGACTGAGTTTTCCTTTCTTCCCAAACCGCATGACTCCTTTTATGGGTGATACCTTCAGAAATACCCAATCGTCCACCTCGAACTCCAACTCTCTCCTCCTCACATCAGCATATGATTTTGACGACTCTGAGCGATCTTCAGCCTGTCCCTTATCAATTGAACCTTCACCATAGCCTCATGAACTGAATCTGTCCCTATCATAGCTGCCTCACCAACCTCAAACCATCAGATGGGCGATCTACATCTCCTCCCATAAAGAGCCTCGAATAGTGTCATCTAAATGCTAGAGTGATAGCTATTATTATAAGCAAACTCGATCAGGTGCAAGTGATCATCCCAACTGCCTTTAAATTCCATCACACAAGATCTCAACATGTCCTCAAGGGTTTGTATTGTCCGCTCTGCTTGACCGTTGGTATGCGGATGAAATGCTGTGCTGAGCTTAACTTGAGTCCCAAGCCCCTTCTGAAAAGACCACCAAAACTGGGAGGTAAACTGAGTACCTCGGTCCAAAATAATTGACAAGGGCACTCCATGTAGCCGAAACAACTCTCAGATATACAATTTGGCATAATCATCCACTGAGTCTGTGGTTTTCACAGGCAGGAAATGTGCAGTTTTGGTCAACCTGTCTACCACCACCCAAATAGAATCATAGTGTTGATGAGTACGAGGTAGGCCTGTAATGAAATTATTAATCTCTTCCAACTTCCAAGTAGGAATTCTGATATCCTGAAGTACTCCCCCAGGCCTTTGATGTTCAACCTTTACTTGCTTACAGTTCGGGCACCTGGCTATGAATTCTGCAATATTCTCCTTCATGCCATCCCACCAATAGATTTCTCGTAAATCACGATACATCTTGGTGACACCTGGATGGATAGAATACCTAGATCCATGGGCCTCATGCAATATCCATCTCCTCAAATCATCAACATTTGGGACACATAGGCGACCCTGGTGCTGAAGCACACCATCTCCCCCTTGGGAGAAGACCTCCTCCTTCTGACTTCGAATGACTTTTTTCAGCTTTACAAAAATCGGATCCTCATCTTGTCTAGCTTTCACGTCATCCACCAAGGACGATTCTGATCCATTCTAGACAACAACACCGTCATCTGTTGAGTCGACCAACCTAACTCCCAACCTTAAGAGTCGATGTACATCTTTCACTAACTCCTTCTTTTCTTCATCAACACGGGACACGCTATCCATAGAGATCCTGCTAAGTGTTTCCGCTACCACATTTCCCTTACCCATATGGTAAAGGACACTCATACCATAATCGTTTAGTATCTCTAAAGTTATACCTCGGGAACCCAAGGATCAGACCTGAAAGTGAAAATGGAGAAAAACTAAAAATTTTCACCAGGTCATAGAATGACTCATGAGGTGAGTCATGAGGAGTGACCACGAGTCGTGAGGTGACTCGTGGTCAGCATGGTGTGGCAAGGACTGAGTGTGGAGGCCACGGGCTTGACCATGAGTCGTGGTCAGACCTCACGACTCATGAGGTCACCCGTGGCAACCTTGGAGGTTTGACAAGTGGGGATAGGCAATGTAGGCCACGGAAGGTGACCACGAGTCGTGATCTGACCTCCGACTCATGAATTCACCCGTGGGTTTCCCTTGGAGGTTTGGGAAGTGGACTCAACGGATCGAGGAAACGAGTTGTGCCCTGTGGCAACGACTCGTTAGGTTCCTCGTGAGGATTGGCGACCAGAAATTCCTGCGTTTTAATAAGGGTGTTTTCATAACTTCCTAAGTCCCTAAGGCCTAAACTACGTCATTTTGGATATATTACTTAGTTAGATAAGATGGGCTAAGCCCTTTATGCATGCCTATTCTCATGCAAGAGCTTAGAGAGGTTTTTGAGAGATTCAAGACCTTCTTCCCCAAATTTTCATCAATTTATTCGTGGGTATTCAAGGAACTTCAAGTCCATCTATTCCCAGGTATGTAGTATTTTAAAATGGGTGGAATTCTTCCTCACCCATGCCCAATTTCAAGTTAATTCATGAATTCTCCTACTCAAATTCCATGAGATTTTACCCAAAGCATGCTAATGTGATTTCTCTTTATGGGTATGTTTTAATTGAGTTTTAACTATTGAATTAAGAAGGATGGGCAGATTTTATTATTATTTTATTTAATTCATGTTTCAAGCTTTTAAATCCAAAATGCCCATTTGATGAAAGTTCATGAAAGTTATAATTTATGATGAATATTTATTATTTTAAGTTTATTGATTATGGAAATGCATGAATCCAAGTTACCCATGTTTATGAGCACATTTTACAAGAATTGAGTATGATGAAGCATTGGGCAATGCCCATATGATGAAGAACGTTTTATGATTTACTAAACAAATTTCATGAATTATCGATTAATGATGTTGGCCGATAAAAAAGGCCTTTGATTCTTGGCTAAGCATGTTTAAAGTGTATCAATGATGACAATTTTTTTTCTAGCCAATGAATCTTAATGCATGATGTTAATGATTATGTATGAGCCTATATGCATGTTTTTGGGAGCCGTGTCTAGCACCGAGCAGCTCGACGTTCAAAGGACTACGCTGGTGTCTCATAACCATGTGCCACCGTGGGGTTGTAAATGTTATGATGTAATGATAATGATCCCCTAAAATGTGATATCACGCCTTATGCACGACCCTCGCCTGGTAAGTCAGGGTCGGCTCTGCCCACTTGAGCGAGATAGTGGGGCATCATGAAAGGCTCTACCATGATGGTGTCGGTTATGATGAGTCCTCCCATTTTTCCACATGTTTTTATACATTGTAATATTTATGTTATTGGCTCAAATTGTATTTTGATAAAGTTAATTACGATTATGATAATGAATGATTATGAATGATTTGAAAGTCTTTGAGCCCTATGTTTTATTTACGAGGATTTCGATGCAAGCATGATGTCCTTCTCCTATGACTGTTTATGAGTTTACTTTACTTTTAAAATATCCATTTTACTTACCTTACATACTCAGTACATTCCACATACTGACCGCATACTTTCTATGTTGTATCATTTCATGATACAGGGTCCGGATCTCAAGCTCATCCTCATCCTTAATCCATCCCATCCTACCATATGAGCTTGTTGGTGAGTCCTCATGTTTCGAGGGCCGTTTGATAAACTTTCCTATTGATTATATTTCAGTATTGCTCAGGTTAGTTGGGGATGCTGTCCCATCAACCCATCTTACGTATTAGAGGCTTTCGGACAAATGAGTAGTATTCAGCTTATGTAAATATTTGGTATTTCCTGATGTTATGCCATGGTTACGTTTCTGCGATGTGTTATGCTTAATATTCTGTTTATTTAAATGAGATTAGTTGAATGCATGTGCCATGGGTTAAAAAAGACAACGAAATAAGAGAATATCGGATTCTATTTCTTTGGATCTGAGCTGAATCTTGTCTATTTCAACCTCCTTGGGGTCTCTCGGGGTCCCTTGTCCCGTATCTACCATCCGGCTGTACGTTCGGGTCGTGACATCTAACCACCTCCTTTGCCGAAGATTAAGATCTTTCTACATTAACAAATATTGTAATCTCTTATGGTCCGTAAATACATGCACATGGACCCCATATAAGTAATGTATGCGAATACCACCGCTGCTAACTCGAGATCATAGGTTGGGTAATTCTTCTCATGGATATTTAACTGTCTAGAGGCATATGCTATTACCTTCCCTCACTGCATCAATACACACCCGAGTATGATTCTTGAAGCATCACAATACAACACAAACCCATTTGTACCCTCGGGTAGGGTCAACACTAGTGCGGTAGTAAGTCAAGCCTTCAACTCTTGAAAGCTCTTCTCACAAGCCTCCGATCATTGGAACTTCACCTTTTTCTGATTCAACTTGGTCAAAGGTGCTGCAATCAATGAGAAACCCTAAATGAAACTCCGATAGTAACTGGCTAAACCCAAGAAACTCCGAATATCCGAGGGATTCACCAGTCTAGGCCAATTCTTCACCGCCTCAATTTTCTGAGAATCTACTTTTATGCCCTCGCCTGATACTACATGGCCCAAAAATACTACCGAGTTCAACCAGAACTCGCACTTGCTGAACTTGGCATACAACTGACGATCCTTGAGGGTCTGAAGAACTACTCTCAAATGAGCAGCATGCTCCTCCTCACTCCAGGAGTATATAAGGATGTCATCAATGAACACAATCACGAACATGTCTAGATACGGCTTGAACACCCTATTCATCAGGTCCATAAAAGCTATAGGAGCATTTGTTAGTCCAAAATACATGACTATAAACTCACAATGACCATACCGCATCCTGAAGGCTGTCTTCGGAATATCACATTCCCGAACCCTGAGCTGATGATACCTGGACCTGAGATCTATCTTTGAGAAACACTTGGCACCCTGAAGTTGATCAAACAAATCATCGATCCTGGGCAAAGGGTACCTGTTCTTAACGATGACATTGTTCAATTGCCGATAGTCAATGCATATCCGAAGAGAACCATCCTTCTTTTGGACAAATAAAATCGGTGCACCCCATGGAGACTTGCTCGATCTAATGAAGCCCTTATCTAACAGATCCTTCAACTGATACTTCAAATCCTTTAGCTCGGCTAGAGCCATCCTGTAAGGAGGGATAGAGATGGGCTGTGTGTCGGGTAGAAGGTCAATACTAAAATCAATCTTCCGCTCGGGAAGAATACCTAGCAAATCATCAGGAAAGACCTCTGGGTACTCATGCACTGATCTCGGGCGGAATAGCATGCCCGAGTGACGCTTTATAACTTAAATTAGTTTTGTTTATCTAAGTTATTTTATACATTTTCATGTAGTTTTATATAAATGTGAAGA
>JACEIK010000432.1:354968-459685 GCA_018107945.1 Datura stramonium | reverse complement strand
AGCGATATTGTTTTATCTATGCCCAAGTTAACTCTGCTATGAATCATGTGAGTAAAATGACATCTCTATAAATAGTGAGAGGTACACAATGGTAAAATTTTGGTGTATCTTTGATTGCTAGATTACACATGTTCATGTTGGCACATATACATCTAGTTGAGTTAGTTCTAAAAGCTAAGTGATTTCAGCATATGACTTTTGAATGTTGATCTTATATGCATGTTGAGTGGATTGTGGAGCATGATTGAATTTCTAATAGATCTGAGTGTAAGTAGACCTGTTCGTGAGGTGAATTTTGTGTGTGAAACTATATTGGGGAGTAGCATATTGTTTGAGGATGAACAATAGTTTAAGTGAGGGGTGGTGATGTTGGACATATTTATGAGCTTATTCACCATATTTTTCCCATACTTAGCTATGTTTTGAGAATAAATAATATGCAATTGCCTTGGTTTTATAAAATATTTTTGAAAAACAGCTAACACACATGAGTAGATGTTTACAGGATTAAAGGTGGTGTATTTTGACTCATTTTTCCTTGAAAAGCAAGTATTGCTAAATTGGACTTGAAAAAGGCAAGATGAAAGGCTTAAACAATGGCTGGCATTGCACAGGCAGGGTAATGCTCAAATCCCCATATCACACAGGGCAGTCCACCATACCAAGCTCTATGTCATGGAGCCAGATTGCTGCATGGACCCTCACATCGTGGATCGTGATCTCTGCGATAGGCCTCGCAATGCATAGCAGGGCTAGTCTGACTCAGGTCTTGCAAAGCCAAATACGAATCAAAGAAGGAGAGATGCAAACTTATTCTACTATTATAAATACCTCTATGAAATTTTGTTCTAGTGATACGCGCATAGTTTGAGGTTGGTTAACGCATATTCACAGTTGTGGAGCACATTATTCCATATCATTGTTGAGAGAAACATCATGTTCTTGTGATTCTATTTAGCTTTTCAAGATCTGTAAAATAATTTCATCTTATTGTAAGTGATCATCATGACTTCTTATATATACTATGTTATTATTTATGCAAACATGAGTGGCTAAATTCTTTAGCTAGGGTTGTAGGAACCACAATGGATTAACGAACGTAGGCAAACAAAATAGTGATTCTTAAATAGTGAAATTGAGTATATTGTTATTCTCTTAATTTTAATTAGTTTTAGCGGTTGCAAACATTAAAACATTCTTGTATCATCAACTTGCTTGACTAAAGAGGTTGAAGATAGGGAAAGAGAATAACAATGGAAATTTGAGGCTACTTGTAACACCCTGAATAATTTGAATGATAAATCCGTACTTCCTCAGTAGGAGTGAGAGTACTTAATGTGCTAAGAAGGAAGTGTTAGGAGGTATTTGAATCACTCTACGGTCTGATGTTATGTAACATCCCAAAAGTCTCTAAGATCATACCCGAGAGTTGAAACGGAGAAAACAGGAAAAATCTGCACCAGGTCTCAGAACGAGTCGTCAAATCACCCATCGTTTACCTAATGAGTCGTTAAGTGACTCATCATTTTTATAATGAGTTGACAAATCACCCGTCATTTGGAAAGGTCAGAATATCCCCTAACGAGTTATCAACCGACTCATCATTTGCCTAATGAGTCATCAAATGACACGTGGTTTGTGGAAATATTATTTTTTTTAGCAGTCACGATGGATTATGAAAACAACTCTTCATTTTCCTAATGAGCCATTAAGTGACCCGTGGCTTGAGCAATAGTGGGAAATTCCATTGTACTTCACGGATTAAGCAAACGACTCATCATTTGCCTAACGAGTCGTCAAATGACTCATCATTTCTAGCAGTAGTTTTTCTGTCGAACCATTAAGGGCATTTTCATAATTTCTAAGCTCTGAAGTCCTAAACTACATCGTTTTAAGCTTAGTTAGCAGGATTTTAAGGGTGTTAAACCTATTCTAAGTCTTACCATTCTGTGCATGCAAATTAGAGATCTTCCTTGGAGATCAAGCTTGAAGAATTTCTCCAATTTCTCTCTAATTTCCTTTGGGCTTTCAAGAGGGAGTGTAAATCAGATTTACCTAGGTTGAGGTTATGAATGAGTGTTCCTTTTATTCTCATGCTCTAAATTCTTCCTAATTCCATGGATTTCAATTCTAGATTCAAGTTTAATGATCTTATGGGGTTTATTCCAATTCTTGTGAAATTCTCTATGATTTATCTATGGGTCAATTCTTCTCATGTACCAACTCATGATTTATGATCTATGGGTAGATTTCATAACTATTTTGATTATAAATTTTTAGTTTCAAATTTTAAATTAAATCATGCCCAATTATGTATGCTTCATGAAAAGTCAAGTTATGATTGCATTATGATCTTGATCTTCCTAAGCCCTAAATTATGATTTATGATTAATGATGTGATTTCTCTTAAGTATCCATCATGGACTTATGAATATCAAGTATATACATGTATTACATGTATGCATGAATCTCATGATTTATGTATTTATGACTCTTGGCCAACACGGGGGACCTTATTCATGGCTATCATGTATTTCAAGTGGGATCCATCATGTTATTTATTTTATTTATCCATGAATTTCATGAATGATTTTACGGTTACTATATGAGCCCTCACGTGCATATTTTTGGGAGCAATGTCTAGCACCGATAGACCCGGTGTTCAGGTAAACCCCGTGGTCTCAAAACTATCTGCCACCATATGTATATGTATATATGTATTATTGGATCCCTGTTATATCACCACGCACACACATCCCCCTGCCTGGAAATTCGGGGACTGTCCTGACCACTTAGGCTAAATAGTGAGGCATCATGTAAGGCTCTATCATGATGGTGTCGATAAAGATGAGACTTCCCATTGTTCCTCATGATTTATGCATGGTTACGTTTATGTTACTTTGGCTCAAGTTATGTTTTATAAAGTTTTCTCTTCCGACTATGATTATGATTGGTTTACGAATGGTTTGAAAACCTTGAGCCCTTATGTTTACATTATGATACTTACTTTATGATCATGATGACCTGCTCTTATGAATTCTTATGTATTTTAACTGTCCTTTTTACTTATCATGCAGACTCAGTATATTTCAAGTGCTGACCGCATACTTTATGTTGTACGTTTCATGATACCGGCTCAAACATTCAGGTTCAGCCCCGCCATTAGCTTGATCCTCAGAGTTTGCATCCCTCAGACAGAGTTGGTGAGTCCTCATCCTTCGAGCATTCTTTTTAGTTTATGTTTAGTGTTTTCAATTTCAGTCCTTAGTGAGATAGTTGGGGTCTTTTCGCATCAAGTCGTCAGTATGTAGAGGCTTATCAGACATAGTATGTACTCAGCTTCAAAATTGTGTTATGTACTCAGATGTTCAGATGTTATTATGTTTCCAAACTTTTGCTTTATGTATGTCAAACTTCCGCATAATCATGTTGAGTTTCAGATGTTATGAACATGCCATGAATCGACTTGGAGTCTCTCGGGGTTCCTTGTCCCGTGTCTCGATCCAGGTCTATGTTCAGGTCGTGACATGTTATGACTTGACTTCATTCAAGTTGTAAAGCAAAAGTCGGCAAATGTTATCACAAATTTCCTTCTTGAGATTCTCTGAATTTTGGGTCAATTGTCTGGAAGATTTTCTCCCAATATATAAGGATTTAGGGAGCCTACAACGTATCAAATTATAGGTTTATGAGTTTAGTTTCCAATGCATTAAATAATTCACGAATTTGACTTCGAAATAGAGAGATATTTGCATTTTTGTGAGACCGTACAAGCAAACACGTCAAAAATGGGTGAGGCAACAGAGGACTATAAGTCCATTTGGTCAATTATTTAATATCCTTTTCTCATTTATGGAAATTTCCAGCTACGAAAACTCTCTCTAGACTTATCCCTACTAGTTTTTGATGATATGGTAGAAAACATAATCTATCATCAAATCCAAGGTCGGGAAGTTGAATTCTCTATTTAGATCGTGTTATGGTGGCATTTCGGGAAATTTTGATGGACGTTTGGAGTTGTCTCATTGGGTAAGCCTCCCCCTCTTGTGTTTCTTAGTTATTTAAGTTGTTTATCAATTCGTAAATGTGGGTAAAATATTGTTTCGGAGTTTCTACTGTGGAATTCATAAAAGCTTATCAAATAAGCTTCATTTGGTATTGTTTTCTTGTTGTATCCTTATCATTGCATTTTGGTGGTGAGGGAACTATTTTGAGGAAGTAAATTCTTGGTGTTATTAGCTAGAGCTGGCTCGATTTGGGTTTTGCCGAAATCCAAGGTATGTTAAGGCTTTCGCTTCTCCGTTTCGGCGTAATTTCCATTCCAATCATATTCTTGTAATATTGTGTGAATTTTCTGTATTTTTAGTTGTTGTTTAGATCTTGTATACTTGTTTTTTGGGGCTGTTGGGTTTTGGTTTTTCGCTCATCTATTTAGGTCGTAAATTCGGGCAATAGTTTGGTTGGTTGTCATATGTCTGTAGGGCGTTAGTTTGTATCGGTTATGTAATATGTTTTTTGATATTATAACTTGTATTGTGCACTTTTTCGCAGCTATAAATGAATAGATATAGGTGTTACTATTATATGTGGTTGATGGTTTGATAAATATATAGCTCGATGATTGCAATGATCTTTTGTTGTATTTGGGTGGCACGTTTATGGCCATGGTGACGCTTGGGTTAGCGTGGCCATGTCTCTCATTGTTAATGATGAGTAGAGTGGTTTGTGGGCTGCTTATAAAGTTTGGGGATAGGCTGGTGATCCTTAGCTCGGTTAGTGGCTCATCATTGAACGGCTAGATATACGAGAATAATACTGTGTTGTGATAATCGATTGGTGGGGTTCGAGAGCCAGTTGCGCACTATGTGAGCATGTATTATTATTGTTGTTGATTGTAAATATTTTGATTGTGTGTGTTGTGTTTAAGGCCTTGTGGCTTATGGATACCGGATGCACGAGTATTGTTTCGGCTAGGGGTCGAGCCCGAGGAGCCTTGTGGCTTGCGGAAACCCGATGCACGAGATTATTTCTAGCCGAGGTGTTGAACCTAAGTGATGAAATGACCTACGGCATTGAGGATAATATCCTTCGTAATATCAAATTGAGATATGATTCAAGAGTGGTCCGGCATATCTAAGCCTTCCTGAGATCAGGATTGGTTCTTTCAGATGGATTGAGCTTAGCTAACTATGTGCAGTCGAGAGAGGGTCTAGCAGTGCTTGATTGATGATGTTGATTAACTGGTGTTTACTTCTGATTTTCTTTGCATTGTATTGTGGTTTTTTCTTTTGTTATCTGTTATTTGATAGCAATGGATGCTAGATGTTGGCTGGTGTTAGCTGAGGCCATCGAGAGGTCTAGAGGTGATGACAGGTGAGCTTTGTTGCTTAAGTGCCACTTATTTGTGTATTTACTTGTGCTTGCCAGGCTTATGGGAGTCAGGTATGTTTTTATGTGTTTACTTAAGTTGAGTTTCTCCTCCTGCCATATCTGGTATATCTGTTGATCTCTAATTTGAGTCTTATAGTTGTTTCTACCTTACATACTCAATTTTGTACTGACGCCCTAGTCGAGGCGCTGCATTAATGCCTATTGGTGTTGATCGACAGGTATATCTAGTTTATTGGTTGCTAAGTGGAGTTCCAACTGAGTTGGTAAAGCTCCAAGTTTTTTGGAGTTGCTAGATGTTTGTATTATGGGTAGTTCGGGGCCCTGTCCCTGATAGTTGATTTCTATTGTACTCATAGAGGCTCGTAGATGTCTGTTGTGGATGTAGTATTGTTGTTGTAGGCTAGGTGGGCCTTAATGTATAGTTGTTTTCCATTCTGTGGCCTTGATGGCTATTTTATATCTTTTGGTTGGTATGTAAGACAACTTTCATTATAATCTATCGTCTACTCTGATTTGGATTGTGTTATGATGTCAAACCTTATTGGGTCTAGCTTATTGTAGTTAGATGTGTGGCAGGGTGTACTCAATTAGGTGCGACATAGGGTGCGATTCATGTCCCCTGTGTTTAGGATGTGACACTACCAACCTTCATGTAATTGACTTTCTCTCTAACCAAGGATAGTCAGTCCAAGACATATGACGAGGGAAAAATATGAATACCTAAAGTCCCAAAAGGATTTAGTGTGAAATTCATCTATATAGGTCAAGAGACGTTAGATGAACATAATCGTCAGTCTTTCATGAAATTCACCAGCATATATCACTAATAAAATAAGCCTACTATGTTATGAAATCATCGAGAACACAGTCCTAGTTTCTTCTTATATATTTGATACAAATAAAATCTTAGTTTAAATTACTTCTTTTTATTGCAACCCCCTAAAAAATACTGACTACTGGTCGATTTACTCACTATTAACGTATTATTTCTCACCTATTCCCTATGAGATCGACCCCAACCCAATTTGGTTGCTATATTTGACAGTGACCACTTTATACTTCATTGCGATAATTGGGCATGATCATCGGCTCCACAATTCCTTCCAAAAGTGCTTAAGGAACTTTAGGTCCCTCTCACTCACTATGGTTTTAAGAATTCCATGCAACTTAACCACATTTTCAACAAACAATGATGCAACATGATAAGTTTCATCACATTTATGTTATGTAATAAAATGATCCATCTTTGGAAATCGGTTAACAATCGTAAATATGCTATCCCTACCCTTTCTAGTCCTCGACAATACCAACACAAAGTCCATATAAATGTCAAGACAAGGCCTTTGGGGAGTGGGAAGAGGGGTATAGAAACCATGGGAAAATAGTCTAGATTTAGCACTACGACATTCAACCCATTGACAATAAGGTTTAGCAACATTCAACGCATCTTAGGCTAATAAAAATTTTCTTCAATAATCCAAAAGGTTTTATCAATTCCAAATGTCTCATCAAACCCCCATCACGTGCCTTTCTCACAAGGATTTCCCTCCAAGAGCTTATGGTCACACATAGGCGCTTGTTTTTGAACAAGTAACTATCAAATCTAGCAAAAGGGGTTGGGGGTTTATCTAAGCCCATGGTCCCTTTCCATACTAGATAAATATTGAATATTTGAGCAAATTGGGGTCCTCGGGATATAAAGACTTTAAGCTTTCAAAACCAATCAATTTGGAAGTTAATGCTGTAACCAAAACATGCCTCCTAGACAAGACATTTGCCACCATATTATCCTTCCCCTTTTTGTATTGGATTACATACGGGATAGTTTCATGGAATTAATCCATTTGGCATGCCTCTTGTTCAACTTTTCTTGGGCCTTAAGATATTTTAAGGACTCATGATTAATCCTAATGACAAACTCTTCAGGTCACAAATAATGTACCCAATAACTCAAAGCTCTAATCAAAACATAAAGATCAATATTATAGGTGGAATAATTCAAGATCAAAGTTGGGCAAGTGCAACAATAGAGTAGATATAAGCATTTGTTTCAAGGTGTCAAAGGACCTTTCTTTCTCCTCCCCACCAAATAAAAGGCACATCCTTTCAGATCACCTTGGTCAAGGGAGCGGCTATGGTGCTAAACCACTTAATAAACCTCTTAGAGAAACTAGCTAATCCATAAAAACTACGAACATCACCAATGGATTTAGGAGTTGGAAAATTTCTAATAGCGTATATTTTAGATTCACCAACCTCAAAGCCCCTTGCACTAAGAATAAACCTAAGAAAACAACTTCATCAACACTAAAAAAGCATTTATAAACATTAGCATAAGGTTGTTCACATCTAAGCGCATATAAGACACATCTCAAATGATCAACATGTTCATCTATGGTCTTTATATACACCAACACATCATCAAAATATACAACAACAAATCTACCAATAAAAGGCTTCATCACATGATTCATTAAGTGTATGAAAGTACTAGGAATGTTAGTGAGACCAAAAGGCATTACCAACCATTCATATAGACCAAATTTGGGCTTGAATGCCGTTTTGCATTCATCCCTGGGTTTTATCAAGATTTGCTGGTAGCCGCTCCTAAGATCATACTTGGAGAATATGCAAGAACCATTCAATTTATCTAACATGTCATCAAGTCAAGGAATGGGATGGCGATAATTTATCGTAATTTTGTTGATGACACGATAATTCACACACATCTACCGTGTGCCATATTTCTTTGGCACCAAGATCATCGGAACCACACACAGACTCATGTTTTCCCTCACCACCCCTTTTTCAAGGAGTGCATCTACTTGTATTTGAAGTTCATTGATGTCCACCAGATTGGATCAGTAAGCTGGTATGTTTAAATGTGTCATCTTTCTTTGGCACAAAGATCACTGAAACGTACACAGACTCATGCTTTCCCTCACCACCCATTTTTCAAAAAGTTCATCCACTTGCATTTGAAATTCTTTGATGTCCACCAGGTTTGACTGGTAAGCTAGTTTGTTTGGCAATTGTGACCCCAGGATAAAGTCAATTTGATGCTTAATACCCCTCAAGGGAGGCAATCCCTTTGAGAAATCTTATGGAAAAACATCATCACAATCCTACAAGAGAGAAGACAAAGGACTAGGCAAAGAGGTAGTTAGTCCATTAATAAGCAAAGAATAGTCCAAATACATGCGAAGGACCACCGATTGCCTCTCCTCCAACTCTTCCCTAACATCTTTTCCAAGAGAGCCTGATGTTGGGTGTATTTACACACTTATTTGTCATATTTTTCCCATACTTATCTATGTTTTGAGAACAAATAATGTGTGATTTCCTTGGTTTTGTTAGATATTTGTGAAACAGAGCTAATACACATGATTAGATATTTGCAGGGATAAAAATGACAGGTTTTGACTCATTTAGGGATTAAAAGGGAAAGTGTTGCTAAACTGGACTTGAAAAGAACAAATGTCACAGTAAAATAGAGGTCGGCATCGCGCATCACAGTCAGCGCATAGACTTACATGACACACAGGCACACCAGTGCGTCAGATTCCGTGACGTAGAGGTACATCAGTGCATCAAGCTGTGCAAAATGGAATGAGATCGCCACATTTGTATGTGTGACGTGGAACCCCTAATTCTGACTCAAAGCCTACAAATTCAAATCCCAATTCAAGTAGAAAGAGATGCTGACTTATTTTACTTCTATAAATACCCCCTCTTAAGGACATTTTTGGTGTTCAAGTTCAAGCACTAATTCCATTATTAGTTTGCAATTAATCCAAGTTGTGGAACTAATTATTTTATGTCATTGTTGAGAGAAAAATATTACCTAGGGTTGTGGGAACCATGATGGATTAACGGAAGTAGAAAAAATAAAATAGTGATTCTTGAATGGTGAATTGAGTGGATTATTATTCTATTGACTTTAATTAGTTTTAGCGATTGCAAACACTGATACATGTCTGAATCATCAACTTGCTTGACCAAAGAGGTTAAAGTTAGGAAAAGAGAATAACAATAAAAATTTGAGGCTAACAAACTTAATCTAATTGACTTGAGCTCTAACTGAGGATAGTCAATCCAAAACATATGTCGAGGAAAAAATATGAACACCTAAATTCTGAGAGGATTTAGAGATGAATTCATCTATGTAGGTCAAGAGACATTAGATGAACTTAATCATCAACCCTACACAAAATTCACCAGAATATATCACTAATAAAATAAGCCTACTAGATTATGAAATCATGGGGAACACATTCCTAGTTTCTTCTCATAAATTTGATAACAATAATCTCTCTGCTTAAAAATTCTCTTTTCTTTTATTGCTATCCCCTACCAAAATATTGTATACTGGTTGATTTACTCATTGTGAACATATTAATTTTGACCTATTCTCTATAGGATCGACCGTAACCTAGTTGGGTTACTATACTTGTCAGTGACTACTTTATACTTCATTGTGAGGTGTAATTTAAGCTTGATCAAATGGTTGAAAAATAGTTATATTGGTGTTTAAGTCCTTCTTATAGTATTTATTTCATGATTTGATTTTTTTTGTTTGTTTTGTTTTTGATTTTTCATAGGTTAACTTGGAAAACTCAGTGGCACAACTTAATGTCCCTTTGCATGAAGAGTCGACTGAGGCACAACAGGCTGAAGTTGTGCGATTGGCGGAAGAAGCCCAACTAGCTAAAGCAGCTATAAGAGCTAGAACCACAGAATTAGCTACCCCTTGGCAGAATAAAAAAGACAAAACCCCCCTTGTCACCATGATGTAATGCCATATGGAATGTGTTATTCGAGAGAGAGTTTGATCCGAAAGATGTTGGTTACACTGGAGCCATTGTTCAACCCCCATTACCAGCTAGTGCTAAGTTTGATATTACAAGCATAATTATGAAATTTCTGAGAATGAAGGGATTGTTCAATGGTTCATCTGGTGAAGATCCAAATCAACACCTAATTAATTCCACTAGAATCTACAATGCATACAAACTGCCAGGGGTGATATAAAAGGCTATTAGACTCGGGTTTTTTTCTTTCTCACTAACAGGGGAAGATACATTGTGGTTGAATGAGCTTCCAGATGAGTCTATCATCACTTGGGCAGATTTGACTACAGCTTTCTTAGAGAGGTTTTTCCCACCCTCAAGGATGATTCAGTTGAGGGATGAGATCAACAATTTTAGACAGTTACTAGAGAAAGCCTTACATGAGGTGTGGCTGAGATTCACAAAGAAGAATCATTGTTCTAACAACAAGCTTCCTGAGAAAGTTCTTTTGGAAGCATTTCAAGTTATTAAGCGCACCACCAACAAAACTGTAGCAAATGGGATAGCAGATAGGTCTATGATGGCTCATACATTAGTAAAGGCTAGTGAGATACTAGATAAAAATGATGAAAACTAATAGGGCATAGGACCCTCGAGAATTTGAGGTTGCTGCTATAAATTATTCTAGGGGAATGACAGTAGAGCAGTGGAAGAAAAAAGAAGAACAGGATTAGGATATGGCCTATCTCAAAACCCAACTAGACTTGATCACATAGCACCTAACAACAATGACTACATAAAAGGTACAAGCGGTGAATGCTCAAGCAAAATTGCCTAGGTATGACGATTATTACCCTGATATGGAAAATGAGGCTAATTTTGTGAACAATCAAGGAGATTTCCAGGCCAACACCCAAGGGTCTAACCAAGACTCTTAGCGTCAAGGCCAAGGACAAGGTCGAAGATATTATGACAATAACAATTATGACATGTCTTGGTTCAGAGATAGAGACCAAGGGAATTAGCGAAATTGAGATGGCCCAAAAAATGATAACAATAGAGCATACGTGCCACAAAGGGATAGAGAGACAGTTGCGAATGACTCTAATTATACGAAGAGATGAGCAGAATGCTAAAAAAGTTTGGTTCTACTGAAGTGGGAATTAAAAAGATGCGTAGAGACTTATTGAGTTTGAGTCAGCTAGTGGATTCATATTCAACATCTATTGAGCAGTTGGAGCATCAGATAGGACAAGTCTTTGCATTACTTAATCATAGATAGAAAGGGACCTTGCCAGGTGATACTATCCCAAACTCTTGGAGTGAGGGCCATTGCATGGCCATCACTACAAGAAATGGGATTATGCTAGATGAGGAGCCCACCATAGACAGGGGTGCTGTAGCATAGAGTGAATATGTAGATCTCAAGAGACTAGTCCCTCAACAGATTAAGAAGAAGGCCAAAGAAAGTAAGTTGCAAAAATTCATGGCCATTCTGAAGCAACTATTGTGAATATCCCATCGATTGAGGTGCTTAAGAAAATTCCAGGCTATCCAAAATGAATGTAAGAGTTAGTGTCAAGGAAAAGGGAGGTAAGCTTTGAACTTATAGAGCACCATTGCAGGGTCATAGTCACATGCTCCTTAGCAATGAAAAAGAAACATCCGAGGCTTTTACTATTCCATGTACTATGGAGTCCTTTAATTTTAAAAAGGCTATGCGTGACTTAGGCGCGAGCATAAATTTGATGCCACTTGCAATATTTAAGCAGATGGGCCTGGGAGCACCCAAACGGATATTGATGCGGCTACTCATGGCCGAAGGCACAATAAAGACACCCGTGAGCATATTAAATGATTTCTTTGTGATGGTGGACAACTTCATCTGTACATCAGACTTTATCATTCTGGATTGTGAAGTCTCCTTTGACATCCCCATCATACTAAAACGTCAACTCTAACCTCTAAAAGGGAATTACTTGATGTGGAATAGGGTAAGCTTAAGTTTCAGCTAAATTGTAAGGAGGTCATTTTCAAGGTTTGCCAAAATTCAAAAAAGCCAAATGACTTGAGGGTCGTATATATGATCAATACGGCGGATGAAGAGTTTCACCTAAGTAAATTGGGTCTCTTGATAAAGTTTGAGTAATCAAGATACTTGCGTTGTGCCACGATGTTAAATCAGGGATTGCTTGGGAGGAAACCTAAGGTAATTTAATTTTGTTTTCAATTCTATTAGAGTTGATTTATTTTTTCAAGTATGCAGGAAATAAGTCATAAACATCAGAGAAAAAATGGAGAATAATGGATTAAAACCAGGTCAAGAAGAGCGGTTGATGCATTGGGCACCGCGACACAGAGACCACATAGGGAGGTCCACAAGGCGGACTATGGTATCAAGCATAAAGTTCGTAAAGGTCTGGGTTGACCCAACACATGGAGTGATTTAATTTATAAAACCTAAAATTTCTCCTCACTTTTCAGCAGGGATCGTGTTGCACACCCCCATTCTCTCTCAAAATTATCTCCAAAACATCATCACCTTCCCAGAATCCTTTAAATTTATTCACCCACACAACAAATATTCCCTTTTTCTTCAATTTCACTAAAAGTGGATCCTAAATCTAGCAAGAGAAAGGGAGTGGCTTATTCAAGCTAAGGAACAAAGAGGACAAGAATGGGTGAAGAGGACCAATGGAGGATGCTAGCATGCCACAACAACCACAACAACAATTTGGAATCCGTAGGATCATGGAGCGATAAGGTAAAACGTGGTTTAAAGAGCATACAAATCTAAATATTTTCACGAGTTGTGCATTGATAGAATAGTCTAGCTCCGAGTTCCCTCATATTATTGAAAGGCTACATACTCTTGGGATAGATTTTGTGTTCAATGACACTGGAGAATTTAATTTAAATTTGGTTAAGGAGTTCTTGGAAAATTGGAAGACAAAGGAGAGGAGTAACCAAGTAAAATAAGAGGGAAAATTGTGAATTTCACTCCCACTGCTTTGAATAGATTACTTAGTGCTCCAAAAGTTGACCAACAGATGATGAAATATCTACTCTTGAGGACCTCATATAGAGAAATATAACACACTCTTAGTGGCCCTAGATTGGTGGCAAGGTGGACCCGACACCAGTAGTTGTGGTATCATATGACTTTTCCTTACGCACAAATGAGCAGAGAGGCGAGAATGTGGTTAAAACTTATTTTTAGCTGCTTGGGGCTAGGAAAGAATGTGACACATATGACTAGGGAGAGAATGTGTTTGGTATTTTCTTTGATGTCCAGGAGGCCGATGAATATTTGGGTGATTATCAGGGACGTCTTGAGGCGAGCTAGGGTGAAGAAGGGGAAGAGGTTTAGTTTTTGGGGTATCCTGATCCGATTTCTAAGAGTGTAGTAGGTTGAGGAGGAGGAGGTTGATTATAGGTTGAGGTATGACCCAAAAGGGTAGGAGGTGATAAGGACATAGGAGCCCAAGGGTCATCACGGTACTATGTTATCTATTACTGAGCATAATGTGTGCATAATAATATTCTGAGTCACTTGTATGTGATGCAAATACTTCAGTTGAGGATGAGCGGGGTGACAGTGGAGCCGCTGCAGCAGTTGAACATCGACTTCTCATTGAGCGAGCGTTCTAGAGCTCTCTATAGAGTTGGGCCAAGTTTTTGAGAGCCCTTTGATGATGATGATCCTACTTACAATGATCAGGCTCGAATTGACTCATATTTGGAGTTTGATGTTGATGAGGGAGAGTGAGATTGGGGAAGTTGCTTATGCCCCCATAGACGACGAGGACTAGGCTTAGGGAGTTCTTTTTTTTTACCCTTTATACTTGTGCTTTTTTATTTAACAATGAGGACAGTGTCACTGATTAAGTGTGGGGTGGGAGAAGTGAATTTTCATGTTTCCATGTACGACTTAATTGCTAAATTAATTCATGGTAGTCCTATATTTTATTGAGATATATGACATGATGTGATTCTTGCTAGGTTGTAGTATTTTTGTTATGTTTACATTTTATATTTTTTCGGGTTCCCCTTATTTTGATTTTTGGTACTTTTCCGGTGGATATTCCCTTAGAACCAACCAGAGGCCTATATTTCTTTTTAAAGTCATAGTAATAACTCTTTCCGATGATGGATGGATGAAGATCATCTTAAGGAAAATTAGTCATTGGTAGTAGAACAAGAACTTGTAACCTATGAATGCTAGGAGCTTCACTCAGGACATCATTGAGACTTTGTGTGATTCACTCAAAAATGCATAAAAAGTTAGAAATACTTAGACTCTTGTAACTTTACTCCTATGATTGAAAAATTGGGCTTAATAATATGAAACATCCAATATGAATATATACGTTTATGTAATCTTGATTGCCATTATCAAACCATTTGTGTCATTGTATGAGTGAGATATTTTTGCATATACTCCATGCTTGCAATTGGATTTCTAAAACTTGTCTTGTGTGTGTGCTAAGCGAAATGGGAATGTTTAATCTAGGAAGTGATATAGACATTTCTTTGGTAGCCTATTTGTCTCCCTATTTTACCTACCTTGATGTGATTGTCGAAGTTAGCCATTTTGAGTCTTAGCTTATCTTTTAATAGCCATATTACAAGCTTAATCCCTTTTATTCTATTGACCTTTATTTGATCGTAATAACTCTTAAGGCACTTTAATTGAAAATTTTACATGAAAGGAGCACAAGTGAAGAGAAAAAAAGGGGAAAAGCTAGAGTTTGGAAATTAGAAGAAAAGAAAAGGATGAAAAATGCAAAACAAGGAAGATGATGTTAGTGGAAAAAGAAAAAGAGAAAAAGTATTAAAAATGAATGAATGAACAAGAATAAAAAGAATGAAAAGTAAGAAAAATTCAATGAGCTTAGTATTAAGAATTCCCTACTAATAACCTAAAGTTGCAAAATATCAATAAAAGGGAGGTAAAAGGAGAAAAATAGGGAGATTGAAGAATGTGCTAAAAAATGAAAGAGTTGTGAAGTATCAAAGTGCATAGGGAGATTAGTCACTATCTTCGACAAATAGTTCCTACTTGTCCCTTAGGCTACATTAAAACCATCTTAAGTCCTAATTGATCTTAGATTAGATGTTGTATATTAGTGGAGTATTTACACTAAGAATAAGCCTATGGGTAATCTTTTGCAAGCATGTTGAGTTCTTTGGGAGAGTGAGCTAAATTGTTTATCTATGGCCAAGTTAAAATTGTTATATATCATGTGAGTGGGCATCTATCCAAACAGTGAGGGGAATATAATGGTGAGATTTTGGTGTATCTTTGATTGCTGAATTACATATGTTCATGTGGGCCCAAATATGTCTTGTTGAGTTAGTTCTAGAAGCTAAGTGCTTTCGACATGCGACCTTTGAATGTTGATCTTATATGCATATTGAGTGGATTGTTGGAGCTTGATTTAATTGTCTAGTGAACTTGAGTGCAAGTAGACCTATTCTTAAGGTAAATTTTGTGTGAAACTTTAGTGGGGAAGTAGCAGATTTTTCAAGGATAAATAATAGTTTAAATGTGGGGTGGTGATGTTGCGCGATTTATACACTTATTTTCCATATTTTCCCATACTTAGCTATGTATTGAGAAATAATAATGTGTGATTGTCTTGATTTTGTATGATATTTATGAAAAAGAGCTAACACACATGATTAGATGTTTGTCGGGTTAAAAGTGACGGGTTTTGAGTCATTTGGGGCTTAAAAGGGCAATTGTTGCTAAATCAAACTTGAAAAGAATAAGTGTTAGAACAAAATAGAGGTTGGCATTGTGTAGCATAGTCAGCATATAGACTTGCATGACACGTAGGCACATCAATTCATTAGACTGCATAATGTGGAGCCACATCAGTGCACCAAGAAGCGTGACATGAACCGAGATTGCTGCATTGGGTAGGGTCATGCGACGTAGACCCCCAATTTTTGACTCAAAGCCTGCAAATTCAAATCCCAATCCAAGTAGGAAGAGATATATACTTATTTTACTTCTATAATTACCCCCTCTTAAGGACATTTTTGGTGTTCAAGTCCTAGCAATAATTCCATTACTAGTTTGAACATTATTCCAAGTTGTGGAACAAATTATTTGTATTATTGTTTAGATGAAAACATTAAGTTCATGTGATTCTATTTAACTTTCAAGATTTGTCAAATAATTTCATATTATTGTAAGTGTTCATCAAGACTTCTTATAAATATTATGTGATTGTTTCTTCAAGCATGAGCGGCTAATTTCTTTAGCTAGGGTTGTGGGAACCATGATGGATTAACAAAAGTAGGCAAAAAAAAATATTGATTCATGAATGGTGAATTGGGTGGATTAGTATTTTCTTCGTTTTAATTAGTTTTAGTGGTTGCAAATATTGAAACATGTCTGTATCATCTACTTGCTTGACTAAAGAGGTTGAAGTTAGAAAAAGAGAATAACAATAGAAATTTGAGGCTACCAACCTTCATTTAATTGAGTTGAGCTCTAACGGAGGATAGTTAATCAAATATATATGACGAGGGAAAAATATGAACACCTAAAGATCGGGAGGATTTAGAGTGAAATTCATCTATGTAGGTCGAGAGACGTTAGATAAACTTAATCGTTAGTCTTGCAAAAAATTCACCTGGATAGATGTCACGACCCGAGAGTACACCCGAATCGTAAACATGGGACAAGGAGCCCTGAGGGATCCCAAGTCAACCCGTGGCATGAGCATATAACTAAACCATTCACATAAGGCGGAAGAATTATCTTAATGATTATGAACTGAAAGAAAACCATGACATGAAATATAAGAAACAAAACTACATGATCCAAGCATAAACAGCTGAATACTACAAATAGGTATGAAAGCTTGTAGTCATAATATAGGGTTGAAGGGACAAGACCCCAACTAACCCCATAATTCTGAAACAAAAGATAGCCAAGATCTTAACATAAAGCTCTCGAATCATGAGGACTCGCCAATGAGAATTGAGAGCAAAACTGAGAGAAAGCTAGGAGCGATGTTGAACCTGATCCAGGTCCTGTATCATGAAACGAAACAACATAGAAAATATGTGGGTCAGTAGTTGGAATGTACCGAGTATGCAAGGTGTGTAAAACAATGCTTAAAACATAAGAGTTATAGGAGTGGGACATCATGATCACAAAGACTAAAATCATAATTATATCATAAGGCTCAAGGTTTCCCAAAGGCATTCGTAAACCTATCATAGTCACAACATGAGAGAAAAACATTTCATAAAACATGAGTTGAGCCAAAAGAACATAATCATAACATGCATTAAAACGATGAGGAACAGTAGGAGATTTCTATAACCAACATACCCCATATGACCACACATGGAACCTGACCTGTAAGTCTAGTTGGGAGGTCGTTCATACCTTGACAAGGGTAGAACCATGAAAGGTGTGAGATCATTCATGAAGGCCCCGTAGGGCATAGGGTACGGTCACTGAGGAGGTCCCAAATATAACCTACGGTAGCACGTAGCTCTGAGATTTGGGGCGTAACTTAGGCCCCGAACCTACTCGGTGTTAAGTACTACTCCCAAAACATGCAATGTGCTTATAGAAATTCATACATGACATGCATGGCTAGTTAAATCGTGATAATCATAACATGCTTGAGAATTCATAATACTAGCCATAAAATCAAGCCCGCGGATCGACCGAAATCATAGTTCATGAACCATAAGCAATATGTTGGCATTGCCCATATTTTCCACATCCTTGAAATGCTTAAATTTTATAGAAAACATGATCATAATAACATGAGAGATTGAAGACATGCTCAAAAATTCATAAATTAATATCATGCTTGAGGAATCACCATAACCATGAACATTACTAAAAACCCTCATGATTTAAGCACCTATGCTTTTAGGGATTAGATCATCAATCATTGAATAAAACAAGTGAAAAAAGCCCAATAATTCGAAACCCACGATTTAGACATACTACAACAAGCTCATATCAATTTTTAAGGTATCATGCATTTGGGTTAAGACCCATAAAGATTTAGTAACTTTAAACATAGCATTTGGGATGGATTGGGAATGAGTAGGGACTAAACCACCCATTCAAAAACCCACATACCTGGAATTACTTGATTCTTAACTCCCCTAAAAAGCCCAAGATGAAGATTCAGAGAATTTGAAGAAGAACCCTAGGATCACCGCCTACTCCCTTTTTAACTCTTGCAAGCATCAAATGAGACTTAACATGAATTATTTCCCCTCAAAAGACCCTGTCCTGACCTGAAAACGACATAGTTTGGTCCTTAGGAGTGTAGGAAATTATGAGAAGGCCCTTACTAATTCGTAGTTATGAGAAGGCCCTTACTAATTCGTAGGAAATAACACAAAAGACCTCAGATCTAATGACTCGTCGTGTCACCGTCAAGTACATTGCATATCGTCCGTCGGGTCGTGACAAGTGACTCAACGACTCTTCACAAGTGACCATGAGTTGTGGTCACCTTCCTTCAAGTACATTGCCTCATCCTTAATTAAATTTTCCACAGGCTTGCATATGACCCACCTTACGAGTCGTTGGGAATGGCTACGACTCGTGGGTTCCCATCCATTAGATACACTCGTCAAACCTCCCAGTAAGCCTTAACCTCACCCCAGCACGGAGACCTCGACAACTCATTGCAATGACCACGGTCATTACTATGCCCATGGGGACCTCAACTCCCGATCCCATTCCAGCTCTCCCCACGAGCCACCCGATTCCACTGTGGCGTCTCTCATGAGTCGTCTAGTGAATCATCCTTAACCCTAACCAAAATGGTAAATACAACCCTTAGAAATCATTTTCCGTGCCTTGAGATAAAAGATAAAAGCGCCTACAAGTACCATTGAACTACCCCCTCCATTCTAAAAAACTCCGGTTCACTTGGAACCGAAACTCCACCGCCCGAGTTCTACAAAGCTAATAGAAGCATAACATGCAAACAACCAATCCATGCCAAAAATGATGTCAAAATCGCCTATAGATAATCTACTAAGTCTCATGGAGGTAACCTTTATGCAATACTATAACGGGGAAACATCTATATACTCCGCCTTCACTACAACCGAATCACCAACCGAGTAGATATGGGCCAGTCGACAAATCAGATCGACTCCCAAAGTTACTAGCATTCTAAGGTGTCACAAAAGATAATGTAGCTCCTGGGATCTAACAAAGCATAAGCGTCACTTCATGAAATACCGCAACATACCGTAACCACACGGAGAATCTCTGCTCCTATCGGAGCTAAGTGCATAAAACCTGCTCGGCGCCGGTTGCCACTGACCTCAAAGGGAAGCACCTCATCGAGTAAGACGCGCCACCGGGGATGATGAACTAGTCACTGAGTGCGGTCTCCACCACCCCTTGACCTCGTCGGCGAGGAAATTCCCGAGCCCGATGTCCGGAGTTCGCCTCACTCAAACAAGCATCTAAGCCCAACAAACACTCCTCTCAGTAAAAGTACTTTACACAAATTCAGCACAAGATGGGAATTTGTGCTTTGTGTAAATCCTACTCCGACCCCTGGAACCCGAGGCCCAAACCCTCCGATCGCCTCGATGCCTAGATGGGGCAATCGGGCCGAAGATGATGCCGGTGTATTGTGACTCCGTGGCCGGACCGCCGGTGAGGCCCACCCCTCCTAGCCTCTAAGCTGGGAGAACTTAGTTATCATTTCCGCCCCTTCTTGGCCTCTCTCTCGCCTCATATGTTTACCTCAATCTCGCCGGGCATAAAACGACTCTCCGTGGTAGTCCATATCCCCGATGAAGCATGGTTGTTCTCGTTACCCTTATCCGTGATACTCGGCCTACTTCCCCGCACGAACCGCTTCACCCGCGCCTCCGGTCCATCACTAACTTTTGGGGAATACTTTTGACAGTGCGAGTGAACTCAAGTGAATTTCTGTTACTCTTTCCATTTATTCTTGCTGAAAACCATAATTTTCTGCAATCGCGATAGCACGAATTAGAAGGATGGAGATACTTTTCATCACACAACATGGATTATGAAATAAGGGAACATTTCCTAAAATGTTTAGTAGCCTCTTCGTCATAAGTGTGGTGCGCTTCGTAATCTGTAGAAAAGAATCTACCTAATGCGGCTTTCAGACTCCCTAGGACACATCTAAACCTATTTCTCTAATACCATGTTTGTCATGACTCTGCAGAATACGCCCCTAATCTCGAACTACGTGCCACCATATGTTGGTGTTTGGGACCTCCTAAATGATCACTTCTACGCCGCGGCCTTCATGAATGATATCACGCCATGGTTTTACCCATGGAAAGGTATATGAACGGCCTCCGGACTAGGCTTATAGGTCGGCCCATGTGTGCTCATATGGGGAATGTCGGTGATAGAAATCTCCCACTGTCCCTCATCGCGAATGCATACAGATTATGTTCTTTGGGCTCAATTCATGTTTCTTATGAAATATTTTTCTTCCTATGTTGTGACTATGACAAAGCCGAGAAATCGCCTCGGGAGACCTTGAGCCTTATTATATAATTATGATTTCTGGGCCTTTATGATCATGATGTCCCACTCTTATAATTCTTATATTTTTAAGCATTGTTTTACACACTTGCATACCAAGACATTCCAATTACTGACCGCATACTTTTTTTGTTGTATCATTTCATGATACAAAAGACTGATCTCGTGTTCCGGCACGCCTCCTAGCTTGCTCTCGCCCGCTCTCGGCCTAATTGGTGACTCCTCATTATTTGAGGGCTTTATGTTTAGATATTTGCTATCTTTTGTTTTGGAATATTGGGGTTAGTTGGGGTCTTGTCCCTTCAACCCGTTTATTATGACTAGAGGCTGCACCTATTTGTAGTGTATTTAGCCGTTATGCTTGGATCATATATTGCTGTTTCTTATATTTCATGTCACGTTTTCTTAGTTAATGATCATTTAGCTAATTCTTCCGCCTTATGTGAATGGTTTAGTTATATGCTCATGCCACGGGTTGACTTGGGGTCCCTTGGGGGCTCCTTGTCCCGTGTTTTTTACGCATTCGGTGTACTTGGCCGTGACAATAGATCACTAATAAAATAAGCCTTCTATGTTATGAATTCAATAGGAACAAAGTCATAGTTTCTTCTTTATAAATTTGTAACAACAAACTCTACTTAAAAATACTTTATTCTTTCATTGCAACTCCCTTTCTGAAATATTGACTACTAGTTGATTTACTCAACGTTAACATATTATTTTGACCTATTCCCTATGGGATTAACCACAACCTAGAAGGTTACTATACTTGTCAGAGATTGTGTTATACATCACCGCAAGGTGTAATTTGGGTGTGATTAGTGCTAATTAATTTTTGTCTTAGTGTTCACCACCCTATCACTCTCCCTTCCCGCACTAACTCGTACTACCAACAACTCCTTTGCCTTTCCTCCTCCTTCTAATTCTTCATTTTGTTATACATGTCACTCACTTACAATGGAGACAAGGGTTAGAGAACATATTTATGCCCTCATATGCAAAGAAATACCAATTGGTTCTACCATCATGATTAGTAGCTCTATCATTTTTGCCAAGGTCTTCAAGTAGATATGGCAAGCTTGCATAGGCACCACATCACAAAGAATTTATCTAAAGCAAGTACTAAATTCCTAAAATTATCACAACTTTGGCAATGCACCCTCAACTCCCCACACTCACCAATCACTGAAGTTTGTAAGGAGTAGAGTGTTTAGTTGTGGGAAGGTGAAGAAAGTCCACCAAAGAAGAATTTCCAACATTGGCACAACTACCACCATTGACAATCAAGACGTAGTTTAATGAGGCATTTAAAATGGAATAGATTTTCCTATTGCTAGGCCATAGCCTTACTTATCATGACATGCTTCACTACATAATTTGGAACGGTGAGCTCCCCTTCATGAGTAAAAACTTTATTACCAAGGTTCAATTACAACCATAAGGAACACCAACATCATCACTATCCTTACACTCATGATCTATAACATCATCCTCCACTTAGGGGTCATAATTGTAAACCCCCTCAACTACATCATAGTACTAGGAATCATCAACCATCACAAGGAATGCCCTCCGCTTGGGGAACTCACTCATCTTTTGACCAAAACCTGACATTTGTAACATTTAAGAGGAGAGAATCCTTACCTCATTCCTTTCGAGGAATTTTAGGAGGGGGCTTTCTACTAGATTGCCTTTGACCAAGGGCTTCTTGAAAATCTTGCGTGTACCCTTGTTCTTTGGATAATTAGAAGAAGAAGTTCCTCCATTCGTTGTAGTTTCATGTGCCTTAACCCCTTTATTTGTCAAACCTCTTCTTGAGCCTCAATTCCTCTATTTCAATAGCCACCTCAAGAGTTTCATCAATATCAAGGATAATGGTAGAGTCTTATGAGGGAAGTCGCCTCTTACTCAATTCGACTTTAAATCAAGTCATAGCATTAAAAGGATCTTCATCAAAATCAATTTGCATCTTCAAGAGTTGGGACGCATCATAGCATTGCTCTACACTTTTGGTGTGTTGTTGTAAAGTGTAGATCTTCTTTAGTTGTTTTTAAAAGTACCTCTCAAAGGATATTACTTACCTTAATATTTCTTTTAAACTCCCTTTCCCAAGGAGGGGTGGGAGCCAAATCATGCATTTGTCATGCCTTAACATATGAGCCTTCTACCAATTGGAAGAAAAACCCTTAAATTGAAAATGGAGTAAGAGGCCTTCCAGACATCTAGACATCTCATTAGGAAAGAATATTCGATCGCACCGCATCACTCAATCAGAAAGACATCCAGTTGCTTTTACCCTTGAAGGAAGGAAAAGTCCTTAATGGAGTTGGGACTCATGTCCCGACCCCTATTGTTTACTTTGAACCCAAAATCTCCATAAGGATCATCAACATGGTATTTATCATGGTATCCCCAAACACGTTGGCCATCTCATCTATACTCACCCCCATTCCTACCCATTTGATTGATAGGAGTATGTTGGCCTCCTCTTCCATGGTGAGGACCTTGAAGTTTCATGTGCCCTAATATGGTCATAATCATTGGAAACATCAACAAACTCTTGGAACTCCTCATGGAATTCACCACCTAAGGTTGGACATTCCGCATTGGTCATATATTTCAAATTGAAAGGTGGGTATTTGGTGGAGGAAAAGGTATATGTGGTTGTGGCGTAGGAACATGTGGTGGGTGATGGAGGAACATATATGTAACACCCCGCAAGTTCTAGGACGTCTGATTAAATTAGAATTTGAAAAAAATATATATTTTATGCCTCATTATTTATGGAAAATTATTTCCAACTTATTATATACTAATATGCCTTAAATTTTGCTGTGTTATTATGTTTTATTAATATTTTAGCAAAATATTGTTCAACATACGCGACATTCCGTGTGTATATGTAATATAGATCCTACCTGGAGATAATGAAATAAATGTTAGGTGTTAATGATTCATCCACATGGGAGCATGGAAAAGAGTAATAGGTGATTATAGAAAGCAACATTAGTGACATCTTTGGATAAGGCTCCATTATACTTCATACTAATTTAATGACTAAGGTACTGGCCCTATGATTAATAAATGAAATATATATATACATAGGTCTTTTTCATTTCAATAAGTTGAAATATAAGAAAAACCCATGACTTAAGCGCAGAAAGCACGCAAGGTTCATGAAATGAACAAATTACACTACTAAACATCGTCCAAATGCAAATTAACTTTAGGTAACAAGTCCTAAGCCTACGGGAAGCATTTCTACGGAGTTATTTCTCGAAACTCGCTAAATGTACCAGAACCCCACTCCAGTAAATGTTGTTAGAATTGCTCCAAATTAATCCTAAACGCCCTACGTACATTAGGTAAACATTTCTCCCTTCAAAGCTCTCGAGAAATTGTGGGTTCTCACCGAGTTATTCGCAGATTTAAATTATAGTTAATATTATTATCGAAAAAGTCAATGTTATTTATCGAACATAGAATTGAAATTAGCCCTATTTCTCGGTATAAGGGCCGCAGCTTGGATAGAACCGCTGCTACATGTTGAAACTCACCAGCTTAAACGAAAGTCGACACTCTATATGTTAAGGATATTCTTTCAAGAAAGTTATGTTCGTCGTAAATTTAGTATGAATTGTTTATCTACAAGACTTCATAGTAACCCTATTTTGGTCGCACTATTATGATAAGAATTGAGACGACAAGATGATACAAGAACTCCCCGTCGTGAGTTAACCCTAGCGAGATTGATTTTTCCTTATGATGTTTGGGTTGTTAGATGTTATTGCCTATAGAACCATTCTTGTAGGGGTAGTATGACGTTCGAAAGGACAAGATTGAGGCCGTGAGGGACATATTGAATTCCATCAGATAGAGACTGCGAGGGCCATATTGAATTCAATCAGACAGAGACTATGAGGGCCATATTGAGTTCCATCAAATAGATACTGTGAGGGCGATATTCAGTTCCATAAGATTGAGGTCGTGAGGGACGTATCTGCTACAACAAGCTACATTATGACGCTAGTCGAGCCAAGGCTCTAGGTCCAATGTACAGCCCGCATAGCCTCGATACTGCATTAATAACTATAGGAGCCTATCGTGCTCGTACACTTGTTTAGAGAACAAGTAAATCCTGAGTTGCATGCTTATGAACCTTTAATAGCCAAACAACAAATGGAGTGTGCATTGCTTGCAATTTGTCAGCTTATGGGGCCCGTGTAGGTTATTTTGTGTTGTTTGTAATTTCCAAGCTTATGGGGGCCCGTTTAGGTTCTTGTTTGTACATATACACTTGTTAGTTAGTTATTTCGATAGTGAGATCACTCAAGTTATATTCTTATCCTCCTTCATGATCACCGATGAGCCCGCAAGTGTACCTGTCACAAGTAATACAAAGGCTCTTTTAAGAACCGGGAATGTCGAACCCAACAGAATAGGAATACTGGGTGAAACCTTTTACAAGGTATTAATACAACTACAACAATGAAGACAATCACAAGAGAAGAAAAGTTTGTGTGTTTTAGAAAATATATTCTTATAATAAAATAAGTTATCTATGGGCGCTGAGTCTCAACTATGAATGTGAGCATGCCGAGAGGCTACAAAGAACATGTAAAGAAAAGAACTATTGATGTACATGGTTGACAGCTCTCTCCATGTTAGCCTGGACTTATGCCTATGGATTAAGTATTTAACCCAACTTAAGAATCCTATGAACCTTCCACCTACATATTCGTGATAAGAAGAAATTCAAGTTCTAGCCATACAAAACCGATTCCACACATGACTACTACGACTTTCGTGCATATTTCTATCCCGAAGGCAAATCAATTCCCAATTTTCCCAAACAAAGAACAGATCATATCCTATTAATTCACAACTTTCAATTTCTTGCCCTCTCTGGTGAACCCGGATTCTTTGGATTTACATTAACATTGGCCGATATTAACGTAGTAAGAACAAGAATTAAATAGAACAACCATAGAAGAAAAGATGAAATAAACCAGCAATTCAATAATTACATTTCAACACAAAGTTCATAACCTCAGCAAGAAAGAGAATTAGCCACTCATTTGTGGATTGATCATCATCAAATGAATGGAGATAATGCAAACAATTGAAAGGAAGAAGAAAGGGATAGAGAAAACCCTAAGAATTTTCATCCACAAACCGCTCCGTAACCCACGTTCTTGCTCCACCCAAACGTAATAATTAAAAATGAACCTAAGTGTTCTATTTGTTTGTGGATAAATTTTCCCGATTAGCAACGTGTCACGGAGTGCATCGCGGAGCCCCGCCTCCGTGACACCGGCAAATGGAAGCTCGAAAATTGTCCGCCTGTAATTGCTTCCAACGTGGCACCTGATGCACGCGAGCATAAGCCAACGCAAGCTACTTCTGCAATCGCGACCTCTCGGAAATGCAAAGTCCGGGAGAAGCATCCCAACGTGGCACGGCTCGATCGCCGACCCTCACTGAATTTATTGCAATTCTCTCTTCCCAGAAGAGTGCATCCGGCGATGGTGCCGTGTCACTGGCCCATCGCGCTGAGTCCCGTGTTCCCCGCTTAACCAACCGCCCTTGCTCGCTCCCGAGTGCATCTTCGATGTCTCCCAACATGACATTTTTCTTCCTACAAAAGCATGTTTTTCCTACAAAACAACGCTAATCATGTTGGTTAGTATAAAATCACACTTCCACACAATTTACATGAGAATGTACACACATTATTAGACAAACAAGGCAAAAGCTATACATTTGAGTATCGATTCGCGCCCTGAGATGGCATCGAGGTGGTGTGCTCCAATGTGACAACTGCCCCTTATTTTGATGGTGTGACTCCTTAGTGCCTGCTCCAGCTGGCATAAAATTTGACAAGTGCAGTTGCACTCCCGGGCTCAAGCCGAAATGAAACGTAGCCCAAATAAAGATCAATCCTTTGCACTATCCGGGGGAACTCTTGTGCCAATGGTTCCTGTGCAATATGTTCCTCGGGGAAGTATTTGTTTTCTTTGTGTTTGGTATACCATTTCTTCCTCCTCGCTACCTCCATTGTGTTCCATATTGGCGGCCCGGGCCGCGTGAACCGCCGGGTGCGGCCGGGACTCCGCGCTCCCGCTTAACCTTTCTTCCTACGCCATGTTGATGCGCCCTTTCCTTTGTCTCGCCGCTAGACATTGTCTCTGCCAAAGAAAATGCATAAAGAATAATGTTAGTCGAATTAAATTTAGCTTTGACTCAGGTTGGGCTCTTTGGCTCCTACCACCCCACACTTAGTCTTTAGATCACATTATGCATTTTGGCAAGATCCATTTATTCTAATTTACAAAAGATACAAAATTCAGAACAACTAATCAAAAGAAAAAAACATAAACGAAATCGCCTCGTGCCTTCTTGTACCCGACAAAGTATAACCTCTACGTACTACTCGTACTTCTGCAGCCTAATTCCAACATACTATCGATAATCATTTCATTACATGGCATTCAGCTAAAAGAAAACGAAAAAATAAGAATATTCCACAAACTCAAACTAAGCAAATTCCCGATTTTCATGTAATTCGATGAGTTCTTGGAATTTCACCCACCCTTGCACCTCCCCGATAATTTTCATCGTTTCTTAAACATAACACGATAAGCATAACACAATTCACATTCACCCAACATGCACAACCCACAATTTTTCAACACCTCTCCTAATTCAATTTTTCAAATTACAACCCAACCCTAGCCACAATTTCGCACAAATTCAATTAAGCATGTAATTATCGAGTTCATAATATCACAACGATACTACGAACAACAATTAACAACAACTCAAATGTATTTAAGCTCAATTTTATATCTAGGGCATGGATTCTTCCTAGTTCATGCTAGAAATTGAAATTTTAGCTAAAAATTGAAGTTGAGTTCAAGAACATACCTTTAATTCGATTAGAACGAAGAAAAGTTGACGAAATTCAATCCTACTGCCGTGACACGTTGGAGGGGGAGGGATTTTGGGGTTTTGTCGCGGAGGGTAGAGGAAAATGAGAGAAATGAGGGGTTTAGGGGTTTAAAAGTGGGATTTTCGCGCGGGTCGCCCGGTGACCTTGGCAGACCCGACGTGATTAACACGTCAACGTGTCACCGAGGGTAACGCGGAGCATGCCCTACGTGACACGGAGCTATCGAAGCAAGCAGTATTCCGAATTTTAAAATTCCTGTGTTTTTTGGTTTTCAACGGTCACGAGGGTAACGCAGGCCCTCCTCCGTGACACCTGAGCCATCGCTACAGCTCACCGCTTTGCCACTTAAAAATTTTCTTACCTCGTTTTTTCTCCCTTTGCATTCCTTTGCATTTTTTTTCCTCCGATCAACTCCTGTAAAATATCTTACCACACGAAATCTAAGTTAGAATTCCAAAGTTTGAAAAACAAAAATATTTTTTAGTTTTCTATTTACACTCCTATACTACAAAAGATAAATAAAAGATAAAAAATCAATTTTTTCTTCTTTTTTTTTTCTTCCTATGTACAATTTACAATTACAATTAATTCTGCTGCCTTGCAAATACTGTTTACCGCTCCCGCCGACGTCGCTTGGCTCATTCGCCCCTAGGTGACGGACGTTTCGACGTCCACACCCTCATCAAGCTTACCTCTATCGGGGGTTTCCTTGTAGTTCTCGTTGTTCAACGCCCGAGCAAGACTCTGCTGCTCCAAGACAGTTAATCAACGAGAGTTCCGTACACGTACGGAGTTTGGTGGCCTTGTACACATCAAACACCTCCACCTTATCATGTGCCGCACGTTAGCCGACCCGCAGCCTGCTATCTATGAGCTTTACTGCCAAGAAAGGTCGTCCCAAAATAGATGGGACTTTCGCGTCCTGGGCTCAAAGTCCAAAGACAACAAAACTTTTCACCGGAAGATTGTGGAGCCGCACTTGCACTAGCACGTCCTCCACAATACCGTCTGGTCTTGCTAAGGAACGATCCGCAAGTTGCAAAATCACCGTTGTAGGTCTAGGACTTCCTAGACCAATCCTTTGAATACCGGTTGGCATCAAGTTAATGTCCGGCTCCCAAATCACATAAAACCGCGAGCCTGGATACTTTGCCCGATTGTTAATTGAATTGTGAAGCTCCCAGATCTTTGAGTCAGGGCAAACCTAGCTTTGCATTCGGAAGTGCACTCCGTAAGGGCCACCGTGGCATATTCGGTAAGCCCGTTTGTTGGCCACGATGTCCTTAATATATTTTTTGCATACTTGGGCACTCCCCGCAAAACATCAAAAAGAGGTAAGTTAATGTGTACTGCTTAAGCACCTCCATGAATTTCTTGAAGCACTTCTCCTCCTTGTGCTTCTTAATCGTTGAGGGAATGGGGGTGGGAGTGGGCCTTTTCCGATTCGCCTTCTTTTGTGTTTCCCTCTCATCATTCGCTCCTCTCGCTTCGCTACTCCCCCGACCGCTGAGTGGTCTTCTGCTCCACCTCCTTCAACCGCAAACCACTCCGGTGGTCACCGCATTTACCTGCTTGGGGTTGGGATTCAAGCCACTGGGAGTCCTCCTCTAGGCCCGGTGTTCGCCCAAGAATTGCCCAAATTGATACTCAAAGGCCTTGGTAGCTACCAATGTTTTTGACGTCGCCGCCACTCTCTT
Organism: Datura stramonium; assembly: GCA_018107945.1. NCBI lineage: Eukaryota > Viridiplantae > Streptophyta > Magnoliopsida > Solanales > Solanaceae > Datura > Datura stramonium. Next base: position 430,309 of record JACEIK010000432.1, on the reverse strand, counting down.
GATCACACATAGCCGCCGTACTGAGCTTGGCTAGCTACCGCCTGCTTGAACATCTCCTCAACGCTCGGGGTGATGGTGGTGGAGGAGGGGCATTGTTGTTTCAGACAGGCTCGATAGCTCTGTGGCCCTCCTTGATTCCGCCGCATCCCCCGACTCGAACTCGCCCGATGGTTGTAACTACCCCAAGAGAAATTCTGGTGATTCTCCAATTAGAGTTGTAGCTATTCCCATACCTGGTGATCAAGCTCCTTTGTGCATTCCCAAAAAAAGTTCACTTGAGTCCGGATTTGCTCCACAACACTCGCCCGAGTGTTCATCGCTCCCGCACACTTCACACCAAACTGGGCCGCACCGCATTCACTGGGCTTGAGACTGCCTGCTCATGTTGCTGAAGTGGGTGTTCAATTGATCCTGCAAGGCAATGATCTCGTGCAAATGATAGTCAGAACCCATCCACTTCAAGACTCCAAATTGCTTTCCTTGTTCCTCCTTGAAGAGTCCGTATTCCACTCCTGGATTTCGCAAATACGATTAAGCAAAGAATAAAGCTCCTCAATAAGTCTTTTCTAAAGCTTGTCCCCCAACCGCCGAATCCAAAGAAAATTTTTGTGTGTTCCAAACCCTCTATAAAAAGTGTGCACCAAAGACATCATTTGACCGACGGTGATGAGGACAATTTCTCAACAATGATTTAAATCTTTCCCAAGCTTGATACGCATTCTCCTTCCCTTTGCTTAAAACTTAGAATTTGAATTCAAGCCTTGCCGTTTTTACCGGAGGGAAAGAATCGGACAAGAACTTCGCAAGATCATCCCATGAGGGGTGATAGAGTTTGGTGGCCTCGCCTTTCAGCCACCTCTTGGCATCTCCCAAAAGTGGAAATGGGAAAAGTGTGGGAGCTCGACGTAACTGGCTGACACTGGGCCGGGATGTAGTGTCACTTATCTCCAGTAGTACTCAAGATGTTGTTGTGGATCCTCGTGAGGGAGACCTCAGAACTCCGCCCGCTTGTGTGCAGCAATTGCACCATATTCGTTTAAGCCTTCGAACCTCCTCCCGGCTCGTGCTTCAATGCTAGATGTAACATTACTAGCATGTGGGATTGCCACATCACGAACCGGCTCGGCCGCGACTCCTGGGCACTAGTACTCCGCCCGCACGTATTGGTGGGATTCTCGCGTGTGAGCTCCATAATAGTTTGTCTCGAGCAATCGCAACTTTCTCTAGAGCTTTTCTCCGTTGGCGATGAAACCGTTTCTTCTAAGGATGGATCCACCAATTCTTTGTCTCTTGCCGTTGTTCAACGTAACTGCTTTCTAGGTCCAGTGCTAAGACCAAGTTGTCAACACTAAATATTGAAATAGCAAACTAACACGAAATAAAAAATTAAAAATTTCACCAATTGCCTATTCCCTCTCTGTTAATCTACTAAAACTTGATGAGCCCGCAAGTGTACCTGTCGTACAAGTAATACATGTTGAAACTCACCACAACGAAGTCATACTCGAGGTATGTTAAGGATATTCTTTCGTAAAGTTATGTTCGTCGTAAATTTAGTATGAATTGTTTATCTATAGTACTTCATAGTAACCCTATTTTGGCCGGCCTATTACTTGATAAGAATTGAGACGACAAGATGACATAGTAACCTCTCGTCGAGCACCCTAGCTGAGATTGATTTTTCCTTATGATGTTTGGGTTGTTAGATGTTATTGCCTATAGAACCATTCTTGTAGGGGTAGTATGACGTTCGAAAGGACAAGATTGAGGCCGTGAGGGACATACTGAATTCCATCGATGTAGAGACTCGGCGAGGGCCATATTGAATTCAATCGATAGAGATCATGAGGGCCATATTGAGTTCCATCAAATAGATACTGTGGAGGGCGAGATTCGCTCCATAAGATTGGAGGCCGGGAGGGACGCATCTAGTTACAACAGCTACATTATGACGCCTAGTCGAGCCAAGGTCGGGGTCCTATAGCCCGTATAGCTCTCGGGAGCATGCACACAACTATAGGAGCCTATCAGGTCTGCATTAATTTTGTTTAGAGAACAAGTAAATCCTGAGTTGCAACATGCTTATGAACCTTAATACTACAACAATGAGTGTGCATTGTTTGCACTTGCCGGGGCTTATGGGGCCTGCAGTAGGTGATTTTGTGTTGTTTGTACCTTCCAAGCTATGGGGGCCCGCTAGGTTCTTGTTTGTACATATACACTTGTTAGTTAGTTAGTTGTATAGTGAGATCACTCAGTTATATTCTTATCCTCCTTCATGATCACCGATGAGCTCCGCAAGTGTAATGCGTCGCATAAGTAATACAGCTGGGCTCTTTTTAAGAACCGGAATAACGAACCCACAGAATAGGAATACTAGAAACCTTTACAAAGGTTAATTTTAATACAACTACAACAATGAAGACAATGCTGAGAAGAAAAGTTTGTGTGTTTTAGAAATATATTTTATACTAAAACTAAGTTATCTATGCGCTGAGTCTCGAACTATGAATGTGAGCATGCTGAGGCTACAAAGAACATGTAAAGAAAAGAACTATTGATGTACATGGTTTATCTTTTCCCTCCGATTAAGGTCGGAACTTATGCCTATGGATAAAACTCTCGTATTTAACCCAACTTAAGAATCATGAACCTTCCACCTACATATTCGTGATAAGAAGAAATTCAAGTTCTACCTATACAAAGCCGATTCCGCACTAATACGACTTTCTTCGTGTATATTTCTATCCTCAAGGTAAATCAATTCCCAATTTTCCCAAACAAAGAACAGATCATATCCTATTAATTGACAACTTTCCAGCTTTCTTACCCTCTTGAGTGAAAACCGACTTTTTGGATTTACATTAACATTGGCCAGATATTAATGTAGTAAGAACAAGAATTAAATAGAACAACTATAGAAGAAAAGATAAAATAAACCAGCAATTCAATAATTATATTTCAACACAATAGTTCATAACCTCGCTGAAGAAAGAGAATTAGCCACTATATTGGATTTGATCATCGTTAAATGAATGGAAATCATGCAAACAATTGAAAGGAAGAAGAAAGGGATAGAGAAACCCTAAGAATTTTCAATCTCAAAACCTGCCTGTAACCCACGTTCTGCTCCACCCACGAATAATTAAAAATGAACCTAAGTGTGTTCTATTTATACTAGTGGATAAATTTTCCTAATAACAAGCAACGTAACACGGAGTGCATCACGGAGCACCGCTCCGTGAGCCACGGTGCAAACGCATGAAGCCTCTGAAATTGTCCGCCCTGGGTGCAATTGCTTCCAAAGTGGCAATTTGGATGCATCGCGGAGCATAGCCAACGGCCACCTGCACCGCGACCCTCTCCTCGGGAAATGCAAAGTCTCGGAGAAATTAATCCCAACGTGGCATGGCCTGGTCACGCACCCTCACCGGAATTTATTGCAATTTTCCTTCTTCCCAGAAGAGTGCATCCGCGATGGCGTCGTGTCACTAGCCTCCATCGCGGAGCCCTTGTGTTCCCGGCTTAACTAACCGCTTCCTACTGCTCCCGGTGCATCTTCGCTTTCTCCCAACATGACATTTTTTCTTCCTCAAAGCATGTTTTCCTACAAAACAACGCTAATCATCAATTTGGTTAGTATAAAAATCACACTTCCGTACATTTTACATGAGAATGTACAAAAATTTTAAAAAAGGCAAAAGCTACATTTGAGTATCGATGCAGAAGGCAAATATGCCCCTTATCAATCATTTCGCTTTACGCGCTTTTATTCGGCTATTACTTTATCGCCTAACATAGTCTGTAATATTGGTACCGACGCTATCCTTGGGCGTTGCATTACGGCTCCGCAGGTAGGGATAGAGATGTAGATCAGACCTTCCTAGTCATTAGCTAGAGTCAATGGGCCTAGCCGCCTCCTTTCTCTCCTGAGTTGATAGTTAGAGAAGGTTTGTTCTTTTGTTGTACAATTTATGGGTTCAAATTTGCCTCGACCATTATTACACTCTTAGGGCTTGCAGGCTACAGATTTGTAGTTGTTAGCTTTTGTTGTTAGGGGCAAGGTGGGGCCTTGTTTAGTCGTCGCTAGTAGCCTTGTTGGCTATAGCGTAGTTGTGCTGCTCGAATTCGGTTTCGCCACAAAATTAGACAATACAGGCCCGGTTTTGCACGCATAGGATCCATATTATTGTGTTGTTGTTAGTTAGCCGGATTCTTTTTACAAAAATTGATATTAGAGGAGGCCGTATTTCTTACTGTACCGAGATATAACTCATCGATTTCTTGAATTATGTTAATGTGCATGCACCAATAGTGCACTGTGCCGCCTAGGTTAGTCTCATCCCAATGTGGCACTAGGTGCTATTCATGCCTCCCAAGGTATTCATGACGAACTTGGTATCAAAGCAAGTCGTATCCCATGTGTCTTCAAGTCGCTTTCGCGAGTCTTGCTCCAGATGTGTTCTGCACTACATTCTATAGATAGGAGGCTATGAGGCATAATTGTGTGGTTACCTTTCTTTCTCCTCCAATCGTTCTATAGAGTTGTGCTATATTGTGGGTAACTCCTGCTTATGTTATTCTATTTTTATTTTTACGTATATTGCTGCTTACACACTGACCGCGACCGATCGAGTTGGATGGGCAGTGGAGGTACTCAGTAGGGCCCCCAAGAGGAGTCGACCCGATCTGAGAGCGATAGGGAGACATCACCTCGATCTCCCCAGCACTCGCCGCCGCACCAGGAGCCCTCTAGGGCAGAAGATACATCAGCACTATCCACAAGCATTCCTGTGCTTACTCCGGGATCGAGCTCGGTGGGTGCATTTACATGTTGATTCGTATGATGGCTGCCCAAAGATTAGCCTCAAGCAACCACGCAGCCTGGCCCCGTTGTTGAGCCCACTCGAGGCCCGTAGTTCAATACTCGTGAGTTCCTTGCTTTGAGTACTCCACAAGTAGCTTATGGGATAGACCGTAGAGAGGACCCTTAGAATTTCATAGATCAACTGTAGAGAATATTTAGGTCATGCATGCCTCATCCACAAAATCAATTGAGCTAGCAGTATTCGATTGTGAGAGGTAGAAATTTTGTGGTACGAGATTGGGAAATATCCTGCAGAGGCAGATGTGGGCCCACCTACGTGGCTCAGTTTCTTTGAGGCTTCTTATAGACCACTTATTTGGCCCGAGAGGTCAAGTAGACCACGTAGAGCATTTACATTTGGAGTAGGCGTAATGAGTGCTAGAGAATATGTTATCGAGATTTGAGTCCTTAGCTAGATATGCGCCCTTGTTCGTTGCTATGCAATCAGTGGTGCACCGGTTTATTATGGGATTCTACATGTATCATGTGTATTCTTATTGCACACACTGCTGGTAGTGATATGGATATCTCATGGATCAAGGCCTCGCCGTAATATGGCCAGGAGCTCAAACAACATCAGCACGCCATGGAGAGGGCAGGTCGAGCGAAGTGATCGAGGGCTAGACCATAGATTTTCGCGTATTTTTCGTGGTGGGCCCAGACTCATTTATTAGGTAGGCCACCTAGGCCCCATTTCAACAGCAATGTGGTAGAAAATCGACCGGTCGTGGTTGGGTCCCGCCAAAGTTCACGAGCGCCGCCCTCGCATAAGCAAAGGGGGTAGATTAAATGGTGCCACAGTACCACATTGTAGTACTTGTCATAGGTAGCATTTTGGGAGGTGCAGTATGGTTCCATCACTCCGTTATTCTTGTGGACAGAGGGACACAAAATGAGAGATTGTCCGACTAGACGCCAGGGCGATCAAGACTAAAGCAAAGTAGGTCCTCAATGTTCATATGCTCCAAAGACCTCCAATAGCATGTCTCCGCCTCCGCCTGGGAAAGCCGAGGCAACAGGCACCGCCTGCACCAAGTAGGATTGTATATATGCACTACCTGGGGCTTAATAAGAGTCAGAAAAGCCACAAACTCTGATATGACAAGAGAATGATGTTTGTTCTCACTTAGTTTATGCTTTGATAGATCCAAGCCTCCACTTTGGTCATATGTTACTCCATTAGTGTCCTAAAAGATTGATATAGTGCCAATTGCATCGTTGACCCTTTCTGTCTACACCCATTGGTGACTCTATTATTGCTAAATGAATTTACCTAGGTTGTACAATAGAGATTGTTGGTTATCGCATCTAGCATATCTAGAAGAACTAGAAATGATTGATTTTAATGTAATTATGGATATGGATTGGTTGGCACCATGTTACGCCACTATAGAGTCTTGGACTAGAATTGTCCAATTTCATTTCTCGAGAGAGAGGTAGTGCAGAGGAGAGGTAATATAGCTATTCCAAAAAGGTAAAGTTCACATCCTATCTCTAGTGGAATAGTGGATAGCAAAGGGTTGTATCTACCATAGCTGTTAGGTTTGGAATGCGTTGTAATCTCCGACTCTCCACCATTCCAAGAGTTAATGAGTTCCCGACTGCTCCCGCATGAACTTCCCCGGGTATTCCCCTAGAGAGGGAGATAGATTTATCTATAGGACATTCACTAGATACTCACAACCATATATCCATCCCCGTATCGAATGGCCCCTGCTGAATTGAAATAATTGAAAGAACATTTGAAAGATTTGTTAGATAAGAGTCTTATCAGGCCGAGTACTTCACCGTAAGTTTAGCTTGCTTGTAACAAAGAGCATGTTTCCCTACACATGTGCATAGTTTATCGATAGTTAAATAAGTCACTATTAAGAATAAATACCCTTCCTAGAATAGACAGATTTGTTCGATCAGTTACAAGGGGTTAAATATTTTTCTAAAATTGTCCTTAGATCTAGGTACCACCATGATCGGGTTTGGGAGAAGGATATCCCGAAGACATCTTTCGTGCACCAGTATGGTCATTTCGAAAGTAAGTACCTAGTTATGTCCTTCTCTAGTGTACAAAATGAACTGAAGGTGTTCATGGACCTAACGAACGCATGTTCAGCCATATTTAGATCTATTTGTGATAGTGTTCATTGATGATATTCTCGTTTACTCCCGCCGAAGTGAAACATAGAGGTCATTTGCTAACAGTACTTCGTATCCTCAAAGACCGGCATCTATATGCAAAGTTTTTTAAAATGTTAGCTCAAGTAAATTCCTCTCAGGAGATTCTTGGGCCACATTGTATCGTAGGCTAGTATTCAAAGTTGATTCACAGTAAATTGAGGCAAGAAAGACATGGACTAGACCTATAACCCAACAGAGGTTCGCGCTTTCTGCGTTTACTAGTATTATAGAAGGTTTGTGGAAGGATTTTCAATTATGTCAAGACCTTGACTAAATTACCTGTAAAAGCAAGCCAAGTTCAAGTGGACCGAGGCCTGTGGAGCAAAGTTTCCAAGAATAAAAATAGATTGACATCTGCAGCAGTATTGGCCTTACCAAAGGGTTCAGAGGGTTATGTTGTATATTGCGATGCCTTTAAGCATTGGGTTAGGGTGCATCTCGATGCAAATACGTAAAGGTAATTGCGTATGCTTCAAGGCAATTAAGGAAACATGAAAAGAACTATCCCACCCATGATCCTGGAGTTAGTCAGTTCAGGATTCACTCCTTAAAGATATGGAGGAATTACTTGTATGGGGTGCATGTAGATAATTTTATTGATCATAAAAGCCTCTAGTAAATTTTCACGCAGAAAGAGCTAAATTTGTGACAAATGCATGATGGCTAGAATTATGAAAGACTATGATATGAACATTTTGTATCATCCAAGACAATATTGTAGCCGACACTCTTAGCCGCAAATCCATGGGTAGTTTGGCACATCCAAGACCGGGAGCAGAGGGAGGATGGCCCGAGAATTTCCTCACCGACTAGCCGCTTAGCGCTTTGGGTGGTAGATTAAGAAGCTAATGGGGCTATAACTGCACACAACAAGATCATCCCCGGTAGTAGAGTGTAAAAGAGCGGTAGTATGAAGACTCTATTTTGTGGGCTGTACTTCGTAGATAAGGTTCAAAGAAGGTGCATTATCGGATTTTTGAGGTAACCGGAGACGGGTTTTTGAGGTACGTGCCGCCCGCATTCCAGATGTAGCAGTGGCTCCGCCACCGCATTATGACAGAGGTACACTACTTTCATTACGCTCTTCATCAAGGTTCAAAAAGATGTACCATGACATAAAAGAGATTTAATGTGGCCAGAATAAACAAAGGTGTAAATAATTTGTAGCACACTCCGCCTTAATTGCCAACAGAATAAGATGAACATGTAACTGGAAGGCCTAACTCAGAGATGCTATACCTATGTGGAAATGGGAGGCAATACTATGGACTTTGTGATAGGACTACCCCGTACTAGACACAAATTCAATTCTATTTTAAGATTGTCGATAGGTTGACGAAATCACCACTTTCTACCGCCCCCGAACTACGTTCTCCACCGAAAATTATGCTGAATTATATATTAAAGAAATAGTTCAATTGCATGGTGTCCTAGCAGCTATAATATTCATGTAGGGAATTAGTTTATAGCTAGATTTTGGCAATCATTTTACAAAGGTTTGGGGACATAAGTTAATTTGAGTACGCCTTCCACCCTGCACAGATGACCAGAGAGCTACACTAATGAGATGGTCGAGGATATGTTACTACTGCACGCTAGAATTTGTTGGAAGTTGGGATGATCACTTGTCCCTCATTGAATTTACATATAATAACCACTATCATTCTGCAATTTAGATGGGCGCCTTATGAAGCATTATTTGGGCGAAAATGCAGGTCCCCCATCTGGATGGTTTGAGTGTAGGAGAGTGCGTGTTTAGCTGGATTGGATATGGTTCACCAATCAAAAGAGAAAGTAAAACTTATCAAAGAGCAACACGACAGCCCAGAGTCTTCAAAACTCCTACTCCGCGATGTGCGGCATGCAGACTTGGAATTTAATGTTAACGATTGGGTATTCCTTAAAGTGTCGCCGATGAAAGACGTAATAAGATTTGGAAAGAAGGATGCTTAGCCCAAGGTTCATTGGCCATAATGGATCCTCCAAAGATAGGCTAAGTGGAATATGAGTTAGAGTTGCCTCCGTAGTTAGAACCTGTCCACCCAATCTTTCATGTGTCCATATTGCGAAAGTTTATAGGGGACCCGTCTCGGGGGTTGTGTCGTTGAGAATATTAAAGTTACCCAAGAGTTAGATTATGAAGAGGTGCCAGTTGCAATACTAGATAGACAAATGCTCATAGACTGAGACTAAAGATGTAGCCTGCTTAAAGTACTATGGAGGAACATAAATAAAGAAGAGATGACTGGGAAGCCGAGGACGACATGATATCTGTATACCCTTACTTATTCCGTGATTGACCTAGAATATGTAGTTGAGGTGAGATCTTTGTTTGGGATGTTACTTTATTACTTATGCTTGGGCATAGTAATCGTCAGTTATTTACTTCTATATTGAGGGCTTGTTGGTTGTAGCGGCCCGCGAGACGCTAATGTTGGACTCCTTTCTCTCGCGTTTCAGGTTTCTGATAGTCCATATTACAGTGGAAATATACCAAATTTTATGGCAAAGCCTAAGGACTAGAGTCTCCTAAGATTAAATTGCATTCGAGGACAAATGTTCCTAAGGGGGGATAATGTAACACCCCGCAAGTTCTAGGACATCCGATTAAATTAGAATTTGAAAAAACTATATATTTGATGCCTCATTATTTATGAAAAGTATTTCCAACTATTATATACTATTGTATGTCTTAAATTTTGTGCTATGTACATATGTTTCTATTAATATTTTAGCGAAATATTTTTCGAACATACGCGATATCCATGTGTATACGCATATAGATCCTACCGGAGATAATGAAATAAATGCTAGGTGTTAATGATTCATCCACGTGGGAGCTTGGCAAAGAGTAATAGGTGATTATAGAAAGCAACATTAGTGACACGTTTGGATAAGGTTCCATTATACTTCATACTAATTTAATGACTAAGGTGTTGGACCCATGATTCATAAAGGAAATATATATATACATGTCTTGTTCATTTCACCGCTGAAATATATGGAAATCCCATGACTTAAGCAATAGAAAACACGCAAGGTTCATGAAATTTCCATCAAATTACGCTACTAAACGCCGTCCAAATGCAAATTAACTTTAGGTCACAAGTCCTAAGCCTATGGGAAGCATTTCTATGAGCATTTCCTGAAAATTCGCTCGATGTACCGGAACCCCACCGAGTAAAAATTGTTAGAATTAGTCCAAATTGAATCCTAAACGCCCACAACATTCGGTAAGCATTTCTCCCTTATGAACTCTTGAGAAATTGTGGTTCACCGAGTTATTTAGATTTGAATTATAGTTAATATTATTATCGAGTTATCATTATTTATCGAACTTAGAATTGAAATTATCCCTATTTTATATAAGAGCTACGTAGCTTGATAAGGAACCGCCGCTACATGTTGAAACTCACTCAGCTAAATGAAAGTCAACACCCGAGGTATGTTAAGGCTATTCTTTCATAAAGTTATGTTCTTCATAAATTTAGTACGACTTGTTTATCTATAGTAGTTCAGAGTAATCCTCTTGTGGTCAAATTTTATGAGACGATAAAGGATGACATAGTAACCTCCTCGTCTAAATTAACCCTAGCTAGATTGGTTTTTCCTAGACGTTTAATGTTAGATGTAATTTCCTATAGAGCCACAAGTGCTTGTAGGGGCAAGATGATGTCCGAAAGGACCAAATTGAGATCATGAAGGCCATATTGAATTCCATCGTATAGAGGTCGCGAGGCTATGTTGAATTCATGATGGCTAGAGGCCGCAGCTTGCTATTGAGTCTCCATTAGATAAAAGGTCGTGGAGGCCATGCTGAGTCTACTCCATTAAGGCCATGAGGGTCGTATCCAGTTATAACAGCTACATTATGACCCCAATGAGCTGCTGCCTCTGTGGTCCGGGAAGCATAGCCCGCATAGCTCGGGACACGATACGCCTACAGGAGCCTATCGTGTTCAAAAACATCTTAGAGAATGAGTAACCGAGTTACGTATGCTTATAGAACCTTTAATATCGAGACAAATAGAATGTGCATTGTTTGTACTTGCTCTGGGGCTTATGGGGCCCAAGTAGGTTATTCGCTGTTTGTACCTTCCGTGTTTATGGGGGCCTCAAGTTAGATTCTTGTTTGTACATATACACTTGTTAGTTAGTTAGTTGTATAGTGAGATCACTTAGGTTAAATTCTTATCCTCCTTCACGATTACTTAGCTTTGCCGGCTTTAATTGAGTTATTACTTTACTACCTTACATATTAAGTACATATTGTACTAAAACTCATCCTTTTGGCACTACATTACTTCCATATAGGTGCGAGTAGACGAGACGTGACCTTCCTTGTCAGCAGAGCCGCAGTCTGGCCACCTTTTCTCCAAGTTGATAATTAGGAGAATGTTTTTCTCGTTTTCTTGTTGTACCTTATGGGTAGGTCGGAGCCTTGTCTTGACCATTATTCCACTCTTAGAGGCTTGCGTGCCATGTGATTCTTGCAGTTGTTAGCTTTGTCGCTGGGTCGTGTGGGGCCTTGTTTAGTCACGCTATGCCTTATTGGCTATAAAGGTAGTTTAGTTTCCCTGGGACATTTCATTTCGCTTACAACTAGACAACATGGTGGTCTTTTCTACCCGCATAGATCCCTATTATTGTGTTGTTGTTGGGTTAGATGACTTCTTTTACATGTGGTCTTGTCGCCCGAGGTCAGATTACAAACAGATATAGCTCGCCGATTTCTTGAATTATGTTGCTGTGCGTGTACCCAGTAGTGCACTGTGCCAATCCGGCTAGTCTAGATCCTAACATGGCACTAGGTGCTAGTCATGCCTAACAAGGTCGGGGTGACAATATATGGTTATGGTGGAGGTATATATGGTAGGGTAGTAGTATATAATGGAATGGTAGAAGAAGGTAGGGGGGTAGTAGAGGTGGGATAGAACATCCTACAAAAAGTCTCGTGGTGATATCCAGAAGAGGAGTCACGATGGTCTCCACTTGTTTGTCCATGATAGTGATAGAAAGGAGTAAAATAAGAGTATCTATTCCATGTTTCAATATCCACCATACAATTATCCAAGTGCTCCAATCACCCATCAATATGGGAAGATAAAATGGTTATCATGTTCACCACATCATTCAAAGTTGATTCGCCGATGGGTACTCGGGATTTTTTCCTCTTCTTGATTGGCCATCATACCTATGGAAGACAGCAAATCAAGAAATAAAATGTTAAGTTAGTGAAAATGAACTCACAATTGCTCAATGAATGCTCACATTAAATGCCTCAAAAAGGCCACGACCAAAGATTGTAGCTTGTGTAAGTCGTTGAGTTACAAGTGTCCAATCTCTACTTAAGGTTTATAATGGATTCTTGTTGACTCAATGAAGAAGGTTTAAGCTAACATAATGGAATCCAAGAATTTTTCAATGATAATAAATAAGAAAAATGGGAAATGAAGAAGCACACAAAAAACTCAAACTCAAAAAGTAAGTTACAAAAGTAGGATGAATTACTTAATGTTAAATAGTTTGGGGAATTAATTAGGACAAAATATCATTACATCTACCAAAACAATCTTAAGAACTCCAACATTCTAAGTTAAAATCATTGTTTTGTGCTGAAATTTTCTGACACATCAACACCCTCAAATGTTGCTTGTCCTCAAGGAACTAGCAAGACTATACTAACACGATGCTTGGGCATAGGAAACCAGGAAAACTACAAAAGAAGTCTAATGAACCTTTAGGAAACAACTTCCTTTCCATCTCAACTCCTACTTTCTTTTTCTTTCAAAACATATGTGCTCAATCAAAGTTCATAAGCTGACATTGTAGGATCAAAATATGACAAGAAAGGTATTGGCAAATCGATAACACATACACCAATGACATCAAACCATAAAACCTTCTAGTTAGACCATATTACCCTAGTGCCGTTATTAATAAGATAATGCCCTGCACACAAATATGCAATTAAGCCTGGGGAAATAAATATGCTAGCACTCACTCTCACAAAGAAGTCTAAATAATGCACATACAAAGACTATAGGCTTGCCCTTATTTTCTATTCTTCCAATCGATGGCGAATAAGATCATTATAGGACTTATTCTATTGTAATGTAAGATTGGGGATGGGTATGGTACATTTGGAATTAGTAACTTAACCCTCCTTGAATATTACAATTTCTTTTATTTCATTTCATTTTTACCACTAAGTCCTTCTTCTCCCTTTCCTTCTTTATTTCACATGCTTTGGGTGTGATTTTATTCTTGCACTAATATTATGCTTCTTTGTGATAACATTTTCCGATTTTCCTTTTTCTCAAGAAACTCTTCTTTCTTTGATCAACTAGCTTCTTTTCACGCCCAACAATTTGAATTCACTTTTTCACAATTTAGCCTACTCATAGGCAATTTGCTTGAGTTAAAGCCTAGTATCCAAGGAGGGATCGGGGCCAAAATAGGGGTTACATAGACAAAGTGAGGAGTGGACAATTGGATAATCAATAAAGAATGGCTAAAGCTCAAAATCGGGATCTAGGGATTACTTCATTTATTTAGATAGACTTTTAGGCTTAAGAGAGTTTACAAACGAAAAGGCCTATGATCCTTTCCTAAACAATCAATCCTATGACATTAGCAAGGCTAATCTAGGTAAGTTCTAGATTGTATGCAATAATGCAAGACTAAGTAATCAAGCTCACACACACATGGCAATGTGGTTTTCGCAGCCATTACCAATCATTAAGTTAAAATACTAGCTTAAGTCATCATCGTGCTATAAATAAAAATATGTCAAACAAAGAGCCATCCAAGTCAATATATGGAAATAATGGAACACATTTCAAAACTTTTGAAGGGGTTCCTATTTTTTTATCACGTATTTATGCTCTAAAAAATTTTCCAAGTTATACATTTTAACTCCAAGCCTTCCAGTTTTTATTTACCTAACTACAACACTTTAATCTAAATGTTCTGCTTCTTCCTTTTACGGTAAGTAAACTTTCTTTTGAAAAGAATAAAACAAGAAAGCCGAAGATGGACATGACGCAAGCTCACCCCTCACAAAGATTTTTGTGCTTTGTCCCCAAAGCACCGAAAAGTACCAAACTGCTGGAATGAGAACTTACTATGGCACTCAAGCACCTTCATCCGTGTCAAGATGGGGATATATAGAGCTTCCTTTGCAGTAGTACCCTATGTAGGGGCACTACCTATGATTGCACTAGTACTAAATGCACTACTAGCTGAGGCTCGCTCCGGGTCATCATAGTCTCTGTGTGCTCTCTGTGATCTCCTGTAAGGTCTCTACTCGTCAAGATTCGACCTCTCCTACCATGTGCATCTCTCACGAGAGCGTCGTAGTGCCTTCCTTTAGTTCCTTCCTCTCTCTCTGTGCACTCTCTCTACTGCTCCTTCCTCATCATCCATGATCATACTTACAAACGCTTCTTCCTCACCGATCGTGGGTGACTCTAATAAAGTCAATGAGTGGCCTCTCCTCCTATGGCACCTCTATCACCGGAGTCGTGGGAGTGTAAAATAGTGCACTGGCTGCTGATTACGTCCAAATTACACCTTGCAATGAAGTATAAAGTGGTCTCTATCAAATGTAGTAATCCAACTAGGTTGGGGTCGATTCCATAGGAAATAGGTGAGATGTAATATGTTAACCGGGTAATTGAATCGTTAGTTAGTATTTCTTAGAGGGATATTGCAATAAAAATAAGCTATATGAATTATGATTTTGCTTGTAACAAATATATAAGAAGAAATTAGACTATTTTCCCTATAATTTCATAACTTAGTATTATTTTCATTAGTGATCTATCCCAAGAATTTTCATGCAAGACTAACGATTATGTTCATCTAACATCTGCAGACTCCACATAGATGAATTTCACTCTAAATCTTTTCAAACTTTAGGTATTCATATTTTTCCTCGTCATATGACTTGACCGACTACCTACTCATGAGTGCAAGTGAAATTAGATGAGGGTTTGTAGTCTCAAATTCTCACGGTGATTCTCTTTTCCTAACTTTAACCCTCGGTCAAGCAAGTCGATGATACGTATAGATTTAACATTTGCAACCATTAATAATAATTAAAACAAAGAGAATAACAATATACTCAATTACAATTCATTCAAGAATCACTATTATGCCTACATCCGTTAATCCATCATGGTTCCCACAATCCTAGCTAAAAAATTTAGCCGCTCATGTATGAAGAAACAATAGCACAATATATATAAGAAGTCATGATGATCACTTACATTAAGGTGAGAAATTGTTTAAAAATCTTGAAAAGCTAAATGGGATCACAAGAACTTGACGTTTCTCTAAACAATTATATGGAATAATGTGTTCCACACTTACAATATGCCATCAATATGAATCTCTCCCGCATTGACTAGATTTTGACTTTGCAAGAACTTGGATAGATTACCATGCCTGTGTATTGTGAGGCCCTTTGCGGAGGTCGCCCAAGAAAACACTTACGCTCCTTGTGTCATTTCTGCTCCACGATGTAAAACTTGGTCCAAAGGGACCGCCCCGCGCGATGCTCCAAGCGGCGTTATGTGTTGCCTTGCCTACACGATGCTAACCTCTATTTAAGCCTTTGAATTTGTGTTTTCCAAGTATAGTTTAGCAACACTTTCTTCTCAACGGCATATGGGTTAAAATCCATTAATTTTCATCCTGGAAATATCTAATTATGTGTGTTGTGCTCTTTCACAATTATCATATAAAACCAAGGCAATCACACATTATTTGTTCTCAAAACATAGATAAGTATTGGCTAAATATGCAAACAAGTGTGTGTAAATACGCCCAACATCACCAATTTCACTTATACTATTGTTCATCCTTGAACAATCTACTACTCCACTATAGTTTCACACACAAAATTCAGCTCATGAACAAGCTTACTTACACTCAAGTCCATTATACAATTCAATGATACTCGAACAATCCACTCAATATGAATATAATATTAACTTTTAAAGGTCATATATAAAAATTACATAGCTTCTAGAACTAACTCAATAAGATATATTTGGGCCAACATAAACATGTGTAATATAACAATCAAAGATACAATTGGGGTAATCCTACCATTGTGTGCCTCTCACTATTCAGAGAGATGCCCTTTTACTCACATGATGCATAACATAGTTAACTTTGGCATAGATAAAACAATATCATTCACACTATCGTGAACTTCACATGCATGTAATAGACAAACCATAGGCCTTGCTGCTAGTGTAAATACTCCAATAATATAAAATATAAAATCTAGGATCAATTAGGACATAAGATAGTTGTAATGTAGGCTAAGGGACGGGTAGAAACTATTTGTCCGTAATAGTGACTAATCTCTTTAAGCACTTTAATACTTTATAACTCTTTCACTTTTTAGCACATTCTTCAACCTCCCTATTGTTCTCCTTATACCTCCCTTTTATTGACATTTTTGCAACATTAGGTGATTAGTAGGAATTCTGATATTAAGCTCATTCACTTCTTTTTGTTTTTTCTTGCTTTCCATTCTTTTCATTCATTTTTTTTATTTTCGAAATTTTTCCTCTTTTTATTTTGCTACTAACATCACCCAATTTGTTTTTCATTTTTCTAATTTTCTTCTTTTTTAATTTTCATACTTTAGCTTTTTTCTTCACTTGTGCTCCTTTTATATAAAACTTTTCAATTAAAGTCCTCTAGAGTCATTTGGATTGTAACACCTCAAAAGTTCCATAGACTAGACCTAGATATGGAGTATGAAGCAAGAGAAAAATTGAAAATTTCTTCAAGAAGACTCCCGTATGACTCATGGTATGATGGTACGAGTCATACCAAGAGTCATGATATGACGTCCGCAGAAAACAACAAAAATGGCCAAAGTACGACATGATCCTACCATTAATGTACTCTCAAGATTGTATTGTGCATACCGAGGAGTCACAGGAAGGGATTCAGAGAAGTGTTCGTAGATTTTTGGAAAACCAAGAGCCATGGTACGATCTGCTAGGAATTTTGGGTTCGTAAATTTCCAACTTATTAAGCTCTTAGACATGAGTTTTTGGTTGGTTTTCAAGTCATTTAGGTGGATTTTATGCTCTTTCTCTCGATCTTTGAAGGAATTTTACTTAGTAGAGGAATCATGAAATTGAGTAAAAGCATGAAATCTCGAGATGAGGACCCGCTGCTCCAAGCTGAAGGACACACCGGAAAACGTCTGCCAACCAGCGCTCTTCACTATGTCAAGAGAATCGCCTACCCATAGACGCAGACAAAGACCGGCGAACTTTCTAAGTGTCAATGCCGACTGCCCCATAATTCACTAGAAACTAGCCACGATTGCATCGGCAGATGTCTGACTGTGCTAAATGAAAGGAACCGGGTGACTCGCACTGATAAGACAAGGGCAAAATGTCTAGCCTTAAAAGAGGAGCATTTTGTACCCTACTTTTGTACCTTTCTAGAAAGGGGGAGGACTAAACATTCCATTCCATTGAAAATTGAATAGAAAGTAGAGAGAAGTTTTTGAATTGAATTATAAAGAGAGAAGTCTCGATCTTCATCTTTAAAAAGATAGAAAAGAAACTCCATTGGAGATGCACCCAAAGCTGAATCCACACATTTTGTTGAATGGATATTGAATTATTACTAATGCAATGTCTTCTTCTTCTTACATGAGTAGCTAAATTCTCGCTAGGGATTTAGAATGATTGGGTTGATTGAACTGGTAGTTGTTTATTTGATCTTAGATTTACTCAATTCATATAATTCTTGTGTTTCCTCTTAGTTTTAATCTAAATACTCATAGTTTCAAATATGGGTTGTATTTATTTACTCTATTTTTTCTTGAAAAAGTTATTAATAATATGGGTGAGGAAACACTAATGGGTAATTGGGTGTTGATCCTATGGGGTTAAGCCAGAGATAATAAAACTCCATTGTTACACACCCATTGGAGAATCAAAGTTAGAAATAGATTGATTCTTACCCAAGTTACTGTGGTTGTTGTGTAAAGGACTTTGGGGTTTGCAAGAATCCGAGGCATAAGGAACCTAGTTGTTTGAAAGTGCCGTGAGCGCCACCTCATCCACAACTAATTATACTATTGAGTAATGCTAGGAGCTGTTAGTAATTCCAATTCGATGATTCCCCTTCAATATCACACCCCTAGTATTGTCTTCTTTGGTATTTTCTATGCTTTATCCCTATTTTCGTGTGCAAATTTGTAGTTCAATTGATAAGTTGTGATTCTCCCAATCTTTAGGTTATTGTTTTTGATACATTGTTGTAAGTTACTTCAATTTGATAGACAACTCTTGTTTGATCAACTACTATTCCTGATCTCGACCCCGACATTCAAGGAGTGTATTTATTTTTCCAACGGCCGTTTATACACCATTCTTTATGGTGAGAGAATTTGAATTATCAAAATCGCATCAAGGTCGGGGAATATAGTTTTACAAAATTTTTATTTGTTTGTTATTTTGAATTGGTTTTTGCATCTTAGTTGATATTTAACATGAGCCAACCTCGCAAGAAGGAGAAGGTTTGGTGGATGAGCATATGGATCAGCGACGATGATGATCCTCGTGGATACCCAATATAGTGGGTTTTATTCCGCCTGCCTCCCATGGTAGGGAATGTAATTTTTTATGTAATGAGTACAATTCTACATTTACTCCAAATGAAGGGCTCTTCAGAGGAATGTTGAGTGAGGATGCAAATAAGCATATCCACAACTTCCTTGAGATTTGCCAACCCTTCAACATCATAATTATAAGCCAAGAATCGATCAGATTAAGGTTCTTCCCATTTTTGCTAAGAACGGAACCAGATCGATTGATCGGGAGGAGTGCTCCCCGGTCTATTATTCTTGGAATGAGCTCGTGAAGCATTTTTGGACAGGTTCTTCCCCTCCCTCGAGGATGCTACGTTGAGGGATGACATTGGTCAATTTCTAACAATCCTGCGGGGAACAACTTCATGAAGCATGGTTTAGGTTTAAGAAAAAGGCTGCCATTTTCCTAAATCAGTTGTCTGACATGGGGTCTTTACTTCGAGCTTTTATCATTCATCGAATTCTATCAAAAAGTCCATGGCAAATAATTTGGCTGGGGGATCCATCATGACGCTCCTATGGAGTGGCTAATGCACTTATTGACAAATTAATGACTAAGACTAATCGAGCATGGAATACTAGAGAAGTTTTAGGATATCTTCTAGTGGTGTTGCCCCCAACCTTATACATGCTGAGATGAAACTCTTTCTAAGATGATGACCTAGCTAGAGTTGATGAAGAATCATGTGATGGGAGCTTGTACAAAGAGTGTGAATGTTGTAGGTGCCCAAGTCCATACTCAATTTTGTGATGACACTTCACCACCAAGATATGAGGAGGAGAGTCAATACATAGCCGCCCAAGTGGAGGGGGAGGGGTGGTTCTCACCTCGGGTATCAAAGTACAATCATGGTCTTTGTAGCAAAAGGATGAGAATAGTGTTGGAGAAACCGATAATCAAGGATGGGGGAGAGAAATGATTGATGGGGGAATAGAGATCAAAATCACGAAGGAGAGAAATATCACAAAAAAAATTTTAACTCATGTCCTCCAAAAGCGAAGCATCTCAAGAGCATCCTGAAAGTTAGTGATATGGGCAACTTAAAGATTGAAGTCATGTTGTCTCGGTGTTGAAGAAGGTAGAATCCACCGACATTAGGGTTAAAGTTAAATGGGGATGTGTATAACTTTGCCCAAATAGTGAGTTCCCCACTCTAGCATTGATCAAGCACCTTGATGCCCAAATGACCTACTTCAGGTCATCACAAATGAACCTCACATGAAAGGTGCACTCCTAATGACACTATTCCCAATCCAAAGAATGATGCACCATCGAGGCAAATTTTTGTGACTAGGAGTGGCAATATATTATGATGTGGGCGTGAAGCCTAACAAGGTTGTTTCCCCATGGGCAAAATGATGATGATTAATTTGAAGAGGAGCCAAAAAAAGTGTTAGTGATGAGGAAGAAGGAAAGCATGAGGGGAGAGGTTGATTTGACTCCTCAAATGATGAATGTGAATAAGGGCAAGAATTTAATGACAAAGATCAAGAAGCAAGAGTTCCATCTCCATATCCACAACCAGCTGAACAAGAAAAGAGAAGATAATCAATTTTGCAAGTTCATAGAGATGTTCAAGAAATTATCCATCACACTCACTTGTGGATGCCTTGCTTCAAATGCCTGGATATGCAAGTTTATGAAGGAACTTTTGAAGAAAACTAAGGTGGTGGATACGGCCACCGAGGAGGTGACACATCATTGTAATGTTGTGATGTCCAACAACCTTGCTCCGTGAACATTCTCGGGGCATTTTCTATTTCCCGACACAATTGGCTTGTGCATGTTCAATAAAGCTTTTGCAACCTCTAAGGCTATTATTAATTTAAATCCTCTAGTGATTTTCAAGAAACTAGGGTTGGGGAATCCCAAACCTACATCCATGAGGCTTTTCATGGAAGATAGGTCGATTAAACAACCCATTGAGCAAGAGATGTCCTTGTGAGGGTGGACAAATTCATACTCCCAGCTAATTTTCGTTGGGATGGATTGTGAGATAAACATCGAGGTGCCACTATCATGGGGAACCCACCACTAGAAACGGAAAGAGCTTTGATTGATGTGGAGCTTGGGGAGCTTAAGTTCCAGGTAGGTGGTGATGAGGTCACCTTCAATGTGTGTCACCTCTCATGCCCTCGTATGAGTGTAAGGTCATAGAAATTTTGACTATGAAGTGGAGCATGATGAACCATTTGATGACAGGAGTAACTGGTGGATGACCTTCTCGTGATCGCTGAAGATTGAGAAGGCATACGTCGTGCCACGATGTTAACTAAGGCGCTTCTTGAGACAACCCAAGTATTTTTACTTTGAGCACTTGATATTTTTGTTGCCTTAGTTTGCGTGGATTGGAGTGATGTGCAACAAAGAGAATAAAAGAATAGTGAAGGCACTGCTAGACCAAGCAAACCGTTGTTCCATGTGCGCAGCACCACTTGAACATGAGTTAAGGCAAGCGTAAAGCTGGGGAAGATGAGGAAACCCCGACAATTTGTGTGTGAAATGTTGGTACCACCGCAACTACCGATGCAAGCACTAAACCATAACATTCGGGGAGTTAAAGCATAAACGATGACTAGACCAAGAAACATAGGTGCTAACCGTCGAACCGGGGCCGCCAACCGCCGCATGGAGTAGTAAATTGAAAAGGGTGATGGTTAGTCAGCAAAGTAGCGAAACACCGATTCTCACCAATACCATAAAGCAACTGTAGTAAAGGTAAGTACCATTTAAGATATTGAACAATCTCGTTGACCAACCCAACCCCTCGGATTTAAAAATTCACAAACCTTTCCAACTCCCCAAAAACCTTTCTCTCCACCTTTTCATCTTCCCCATTACACTTTTTAACTTCCTAATGCACCACCTTCCACCTTCTTACCAAACCCACCTACTCACCTACCACTCATCTCCACCTCCTCCTCCTATAAATTCTATCTTTATTCCCCTCATTTCATCAATTCTAACTAATCTTTTCATCGAGCAAAAGTTGTTGGTCAACACCAAGCTTCTATCTCTTTTTTCTTTTTGTTCTCAACATCATTCGGTATGTGTGTTATAATCTAATTTTATTTAATTGTTTGAGGATGCGAATACATTTGAGCATGCTAACTTAGAAGTTTCCCTACAAAGGTTCCTTTATTTCCTATTTTTGTGGATGTTCTTTAATTGCATATTTCTCTTATTGGCTTGTTGGTAATTGAGTGATAAAAAATTTCATGTTGAGAGTGTGAGTGTACTTGAGTCAAAATGTACATGAGGTGTAAAGTTGAGATATTAGTTGGGGTGAAGTTTATAAAGCCCCGTGTGTGCTTAAAAAAGCATGATTTTTCCAATGATAGATCGGGTAACGTTTTTCTTAAGGTCGAATCGTCTTGTTGAAATTGTTTTGATTTGAAAGTGGTCGAAAGAGTAAGTTATTTGAATATAAATGTGTGTGGTTAAAGTGTTTTGAACTTCATGATTTGTGGGAAAATATGTCGGGCAACAAGTGTCCTTGCGATTTATCGACTCAAGAACGACGAAACGCCGCTGAAATGTGTGTGAGGGTTTGTGGTTTAGGCCATTGCGCAAGACTCGCGAGTTTCCTATGCTTTTGCGACCTCATGACTAAAGTGGAAACGCTCGGTAGCGCCGCTTACCCCAATTTTCTTCCAAGCACCGGTGGCTCCTTGATGTTTCATGGGTTTCCACATGCATTTCACTCTGATGGTCTATCTGGCACTACCGCTTTAATCTTTCCATTTGTTTATCCCTCAATCAATTAGCTAGAGTAGAGTTTATCTTTCTTTTCCAAAACGTAAAAAAAATAAAAAAAAAAAAGAAATATTGTTGCGGTACTAATATGTCTCCCGCAGATTATGTCTTCATCCGTGCAACCAAGCAAAGGGAAGGACTCGACCACATCTAAAAAAAGGGCAAGCGGAAATCAAAGGAGACCCTAGCCCCCACCAACAATAGAGAAGACATTATCTTTTGCGTTCCCGACATGGAGGGGCACTATGCTATTTGAAAAGGCGCTCTATCACGGTAGAAAAGTGGTCCGACTTGGTGGGGTTATGGGTGATCTCCCCAACATCACAAAGGTAATTCATCGACCGTCAATAGCATAAACCTTTTCCAATATTCTCATAGACTTCTATACTAGCCTAGTGCCCAAGTTCTATGCATCATACCAGTTAGACAGAGAGAATGAATCATAGGGCCAAGGCTGAAAAATTCCCCTGGCTTCTCTCAATTATGGTGGGCGTATGTAAGTTGACATCACAATGGCGACATTAATTTTTTGATTTTTAGAGGATGAGAGATAAACTGAACTAAGTTTGCAGCACAAATTACCGACAAAGAGGATTTATTCTAGTGGATAGCTCCTATTATTGCCGCTAACACACCTTTCTAGGCTTCTATGGGTGGCGAGATCTCCCGACATAATTTGAATTTTGAAGCCAAGATGTGGCTTAATTTTATTTGGCAAATCATTCATGCCCCTTAAAAGAATAAGTAGAGTGTAGATTTGGAGGTCACCATCCTCATCACTTGCATCATGATAGGGGTCCCCATAAACTTTGGGAAATAGTGGTTATTCAAATGAAAAGAAAGGAGAGGCAAGCTGGCACCTCAATGCCCTATGCTGTGCTCACTTCATATCCCAGCCTTTTCCTCCGAGAAAGAGTGCCACTTTTCTTGGATGCTGGTCTACCCGCGCTACCGGTATGATAGCTAAGTGTTAGGAAGAGGGAAGTTGATGCTCTAAAGACAAAGTGGAAGAGGATGAAAGCCTTTGAGGTCCTCGAGAAGTCCATCTCCCATGGTTTAGAGAAGGCCCCTATGGCCCCCGATCTCAATATTACACATCTTGAGGCACGGGCCGTATTTCCGGAGTAGCTAATTTATTAGGAGAGCCTCATCTCCTCCCACATCTTCTCTCCCAAGGGCTTCCACAAGCCTCGCATGGAGACAGACACACTCCCACGAGAACCAACCCGGTAGACAAGTCTCCGATTGCCAAGATGGTGTAAAAGGAGATGAAGTCGACGTATGAGAGCTTGAACAAAGTTGTGCTCTTGTGTGGATGTTTTGTAGGCTGCCACATCTCTCCAGTCAAGAGTGGGAATGAAAAGGTTGGATGTTAATAGAGGTTCCCAATATGAGTGCGCTTGACGCAACTACGGGTACCCTATATACGCTTGAGGTCCCATAGATGACTTGTTCCGTGGTTTAGGGGATGATCGAGGATCTCGGGAGATTATAGCTTATGATGTGGATGTTGAGGCCAAGGATGATGATGATGATGAATGACCACTTCAGGGAGTTCTTATCCTCACTTGTTTTGTATGCATACATTGGGGAAAATGTATTATTTTAGTTAGGACTCGGATATGTGTATCTCTTTGCTATTGTTATTGATTTGTTCCCATATCGGGCTTTTATTGATTATTTTGATGTTTCCATTGTCGGGATTTTATTTTGAATTTGTGTTGGTTGTTGAGCCTTTGTCGGTTCGGGACGAATGAAATGAAATATTGTTCTTGATAGTTAGTGTAAATGACTAGGTCTTTATTTAAATTGTCAAATCATTCATGACCCAAGTTTTATTTTCACCTTTGAATAATAGCTAGTGAACAATCTTCGAGGTTTTTATACCACGGTTCTTTTCGAGGAACAACTTTTTTTCTTTTCTTTTCTATTGTCGAACCTAAGACATTTTCAAATGACAGATTGTGAGGCGACTTTCTTAAGGGAAAAGCTATATTTTTGGAGTCTTATTGAAATTGTTTTTGAGAGGTACCACTAAAAATTTTTTATGTGTGGTATGGAATAATAAATTTGGAAAAAAATGAGGCATTTGAAATGGAAAAATGTAGCACTTGTCATGCATTTCATATTCCTTGTTTAGCTTGTTGGTCGACATGCTCAATTATCTTATGTCATAATCTCGGTTGTGTTAAGAATTGTGTAACTCCTTAGAGTGTGATGCCTTGTTTGGTGAGGTTGATTGAATGATTCTCATGCATATACATTTTTCTAGAACTTGCCCTTGGTAACTCAAGGACAAATCCCAAATGTAGTCAGCACTTAGAACATGATTTTAGGCTTATCATAGTCACTTTACCCAAATGACTCCTTAAACATCTTTTCTTTGTTTGCCAATGTTGAGTCTTTGAACCTTTTTTTCAAAACCACATTACAAGCCCAAATGACTCTTTTAATCCTCTTCTTTAGCATCCATCCATCCTCTCTAATTACTAGTGATGAAAGAAGAAAAATAAGCTTAAAGCCCAAGAAATGGGGAAAGATAAGGCATTAAATTGAAATGATGAAATGTTCCTAAGTTTGGGGTTTACAAGAAAAGGGAGAAATGTGCGAGCTTCAATGTGAGGTAGCACCAAATTGTGATTAAAATGGATGAATCAAGTTAGTTGAAGAACCTTGAATCATTGAAAAGAAAGAATAGTTAAAAGGTGCTACCTCTTAGATGCGGCTAAATGTGAAATTCAAAGGAGTTATAAGAGTGGCTCTTTCTAAACAAAGTAAGGAAAATAATGAACAAGCAGAGATAAGAAAGTGATTTCAATAGCGGTGGGGATGTGCAAGCGTTCCCAAAAAGCCATTAGGGAGGTTCTAACCACTAGAACTCATTATTTATCCTACTCCAATCCTAACCTTCATTATGACCCCCAAGTCCTAATTGATTTTGAGTGTAGCAACTCTATATTAGTGGCGAGTTACACAAACGAAAAGCCTCAGGGGTCATGTTGTGTGCATGGAGTATTTCTTTGTGAGTTTGTGCATTATTTTATTATTCTATAATCCCTTATGTGTGCATTGCTTGATGATAAAAAGAGATTCTCTCTTCTCGAGAGTGGCATCACCCCTTTTGAGAACATGCCTATATTGGTGTAAAGATGTGATTGGGACATGAGTGTTTTGAGCTTCAAGGCAAGATTTGAATGTGGATTTACAATGATTTGAGATTCTATATATGCTTGTTTTGATAAACCATGCCCTTGTTTTGAAGAATGAAAACATTTGTGAATCATGCGTATTTATAGTTACCTTTATGTATTTTGTGGAGTCTCTTCTTTCCTTAAGTCGCCGAGCATTTTTGGGTTGTCTTAGGCCTGGTCCTTGGTGCATACACTACATGGTATAACATGTTGTTCCATTTGCTAAACTTTAAATAATTGCATTACTTGAGGACAACTAATGGTTCAAGTTCGGGGTTTGATGAGTTGAGTAATTTACCAACTCATTAGGCTCTTAGACATGAGTTTTTGTTTAGTTTTCAAGTCATTTAGGTGGATTTTATGTCCTTTTTCCGTGATCTCTGTAGGTATTTAGATTGAGTAGAACAAGCATGAAATTGAGCAAAAGCATAAAATTGAGATGAGGACCGGTGCTCCACCGAAGGATGCCAGCGAAATGTTGGTTGACAAAGAGTTGCTCATTATGTTGAAGAGGGATCGTCTACCGACAGACCATGGATTAGAACTGGTGATCCATCTGCCTCCAAATGCCGGGAGTGCCCAAAATTTATTAGACACTAGTCAGCGATGACATGGATCGCAGATCGCACGACAAACCGCTGATGACTCACAATTGATGGCCGTCGTGAAAGGGCAAAAGCCGTCCATCTTAGAAAAAAAAAGAGGAGCATTTTGTACCAAATTTTGTACCTTTACGTAAAAGGGAGGATCGAACATTCCATTCCATTCAATATTGAATATAAAGTAGAGAGAATTTTTTTATTGAATTATATAGAGAGAAATCTTCATGTTCTTCTTTGAAAAGGTAGAAAAGAAACTCCATTGAAGACCATAACCTTGTTCTTGAATTTTCTTACCCATTTAGTTGAATGGATATTGAATTATTACTTAATTCAATGTCTTCCTTCTACTCTTACATGAGTAGTTAAATTACTTGCTATGGTTGTGTGAATGATTGAGTTTGATTTGGATTGTGCATTGTTTATTTGATCTTAGATTTACTCAAGTGGTATAATTCTAATGTTTTATCCGAAGCTTTAATCTAAATACTCATAGTTGCAAAATGTGGGTTGTATTTATTTACTTTAATTTTGCTTGTTAAAGGGATTTAGAGTATGGTTAGGAAACACTAGTGGGCAATTGGGTGTTGATCATGTGGGGTTGGGCTAGAGATAGCCAAAACCCATTGTCACACACCCAAAGAATCAAAGATAGAAATAGTTTGATTCTTACCCAAGTTGTTGTGGTTGTTGTGAAAAGGATCATGGAGTTTACTTAAAACCCAAGGCATAAGGCACCTATTATGTTGAAAATGCCTGTGCGACCTCTCTTACATAACTAATTATACGATTGAGTAATGCTAGGAGATGTTAGTAATTCTAATCCAGTGATACCCCTTAAATATCACACCCCTAATATTCTTTACATTGATATTTTCTATGCTTTGTCCTTATTTTCGTGTCACGATTTTGTAGTTCAATTGACAAGTCGTAATTTCCCCAATCTTTACTTTATCATTTTGAGACATTAATGTTACTAATTTGATAGACAACTCTTGTGTGATCAACTATTATTCCCTATGAGATTCAACTACCTATTAATTAATCTGCACATTTATTTTGCCAACGACATTTACACTCTATCCTCGTAGGGAGAGAATTGGGACGTTATCAGTAAGGTGGTAAGGATCATTGTGATTGCCCGTCAGGTAGAAGTTCGCGTAGGAATGACCAAAGGCAGGATAAAACCATGAGACTCAATGAAGTCGTGGTAAGAACCTATCGTCCATAGGTTGGGTCATGGTCATTGATATGCAGATTTTTAATGCGAGCTTCTAAGGGTATTCTTGTAACTTTCGTAGCTTTTTTAACTCCTAAATTAGGTCATTTTGGGTTTCTTAAGGGGAGTAGTTAAGGGTCAAACTAAGCGTAAACACTCATTCCTCTCAAACACCATAGATTGAAGATTCACCCTCTCAAGGCTCTCAAGCAATTAGGGTTCTTCTTCTTCTCAACTCTCTTGAGTCTCAAGTCTAAGCAAGAATTGATCACTTAGTATGTGGGTCATGAATGGGGCACTTCTTCCACCCTCATGCCCAATCTCAAGCTCAATTAGATGATTTCAATTCCTTCAAGTCTCCAACTATGATTTTCAT
Source organism: Datura stramonium (assembly GCA_018107945.1). Lineage (NCBI taxonomy): Eukaryota > Viridiplantae > Streptophyta > Magnoliopsida > Solanales > Solanaceae > Datura > Datura stramonium. The sequence goes on along the minus strand of JACEIK010000432.1, from coordinate 402,487 downwards.
GAATTTATAGGGTTAGACCCTTTTTGATGAAAATATCTTATGAAATTGTTTCTCTATTGATTCTATTTATATCTCCCCGAATTTCTACTGCTAGACTAGTGCACCCAGTCTCAAAACTTTATGCCATCGTAGACATGATGGGATAAGTGTATCTTATGCCCGAATGGGCCCAAGGAGTGATATCATGCCTTTCTTGTTTCTTACATTTTACAAGGTATGAACGCACATCCCAAATTTAGGTTACAATTTGGGCCCATGTATGCTCACTTAGAGTATGTCGCTTATAAGAATCTCCTACTATTCCATGATTTTCTGCAATATGTTCATGTTTATGCTTCAATGGCTATTATGATATGCTGATATTTTGGATATGCACTTTATGATATCTTACCAATGATTTCATAAAGCCTTCATATCTAGTTTTATGATTCGATTTTGAAAATCTTGAGCCATTGTACCTAGTTTATGATTAGAAATCCATATTTTAGCTTATCTTATACTCATGATTTAAAATTACCTTTTAATATATTTTTTACTTATCCTACATACTCAGTACATTAAAAGTGCTAATCACATATTTTTTTTTTCGTATATCATCTCATGATATAGGCTGGGTGATGGTCTCAACCCTATCATGATTCGGCTCTTGTCCTGGGGTCACCCTGGCCATGGGGTAAGTCCTCATCATTTGAGGACATCAATTTAGCCTTATGTTTGCTTATGTCTTTTACAGTTATAGACTTAGTAGAGCTAGCTAAGGGATTGTCACATCAACTTGTCCTATGTTTTAGAGGCCTTTCTCAATAGAGTATATGATGCTCAACGGATGCCGATATGCTGTCTCCGTTTATGCTTTTATGGTATCTTATACTCTTTTTCACAAAGTTATGATTTACGCTTTACCTTGCTTAGTATATGATTATGCCTATGTTATGCATTTATCATGGATTAGCTTGGAGCTATTCATGGTCTTCAGGGTCTCGTATCACATCCGAAGCTCCATTCTAGGTCGGGAAAATTTGCATCAAAGAATCAGCTTGGGGGGTGTCTTAGGTGTATGAAGGCCGTATTAAGTAAAGCCCTTTTATGGGTGTGAAGCGCGCCACCCTTATGAGGAAGAGGCTACAAGACGTTTTATGAAACTTCTCTTCTTTCATGATTCTATATCGTAATAAAGTCTAACTTCTATTCTTTTAACTCATGCTATAAGCATTTGCAGAAATACCTCCCCAAAGAGTTGATGAAGAGAAATGTAAATGGCAATGGCAAATAAAGAAAGAATGGGAATTTCACTGCCCCACCAACTCAAATAGATCCCTTGATTGGAGCGTGGCCTAAGGGGGCGTTTAGGGCTGCCTTTTAGATGTTGTCACAGCTATGACGGCTCAGTCAACTAATGTATGCATTGCACCTAGTGAATGCTAACAGGCAGACCTAGGATGTGAGACTTCACCAGATTGAACTTTCTAGAGTTTCATGGTTCAAAGGTGGAAAAGGATCCACAAGAGTTTATTGAGGAGGTTAAGAAGATAACCTTCATTGGTGGGGATTTCCATAGAAGAGAGTGTGGATTTGGCCTCCTATCGCCTGAAGGGGTAGCCCACAAATGGTTCAATTAGGTGGAAAGAAGGCCATAGGGCCGGAGCATTTCTTATTTGTTGCGATGAGTTTTTATGCCCTTTTTGGACAAATTCTTTCTCGAAAAATGAGGGAAGAAAAGGTTGCATAATTATCAACTTAAAGAAGAATAACATAACAATTTAAATGAGTATTCCTTGAAGTTCACCGAGCCGCTCCAAGTATGCGCTGAGAAGGTTGTTGAGCCGAGGGCTCGTGTGGGGTAAAGCTGTGTTAGGTCCATTTGGAGGTTAAGGAATGCGGTGACTTCTATGATAACCGTGATATGGATATCTCTACTCAATGATTCATGCCTCATGTGCTGAGGATGAGAAGTTGAAGGAGAAGGAGAGGGAGACTAAGAGGGATAGAATAGGGAATTTTGAGTATTCCTACAGAGAAGGGTGGTGGACATCTCTCATCGCCACATCGAGGTCATTATCCCTAGCTCCACCATTAGCCAGTGTTCCATCTAGGCTAGAGTTGATCAGGGAGGTAGGACATTAGGCTCTAAGAGTCGTGATAACATATCTCGGGGATCGCATTTTCCCAACTTGCAAGAGGTGGTAGGAATCCACTGGGAGAGTTTGATTGGCAAGGATGCTTGTTTTGGCTGTGGTAAGCCCCAATACAAACTCAAGGATGTTCCTTTAGCAAGAAAAGATGACGGTAGAGTTCGTGTCCCGCCACGCCTTCAACAAATTTCTAGTAGCTTGCCCATCCCAAAGAGGGGCACATCATCTAGTATAGGTATGACAATACCTAAACCATCATGCCCTTTCATCACGGCCAGGCTGAGAAAGACAACTCATTAGGATGTGGTCATGGGCATGGCATGAGTTTTTCATCTAGATGTTTATGCATTGTTTGATCTAGCGTCACATTATCTCGTGACTTACAAGTTAGTTATCAGTCAATTTTGGTGTCTATCCCTAAATTCTATCGAACCCTTCGCATTTACTCCCGTTTGGGGAGTCATTTTTAAGATGGAGGCATACATAAATTTCTATTATAGTTCTTTAAAAAGTCAAATTTCAATCGACTTAGTAGAGTTAGGACATAATCGACTTTGATTTCATCTCTCTCGTATCCCCTTCCCTAGATTGATGACTTATTCGACAAGCTTCAGGGTGCTAGTTATTTTTCCAAAGATAGACCTTAGATCTTGCTATCACCATCTTAGAGTTAGGAGGTGATATTCAAGACAACCTTCGTGACTCCGCATGGTCACTATGAATTTAATATTATGTCTTTTGAGCTAACAACAATTTCTTCGGTTTTCATGGATTTGATGAACATGGTGTTCAAATAGAATTTGGATATGTTCGTATTATATTGATAGATATCATTGTATACTATCGTAGTGAAGAGGAGCATGTCGCCGCCCATTTAAGGATTGTGCTATAGACCTTTAAGGGACTGGCTAATTGTTTGCTAAGTTTAGCAAGTGTGATTTTGGCTGGCCGGGCCATGCCTCCTTTAGTCATGGTGGTTTCTTAGGTGAGGGTGCGTGCAGACTCTCGTAAGATTGGAGTCGGGTGAAGAACCTGGACTAGACCTATCATTCCTACCGATATAAGAAGTTTTTTAGTTTCTAATGGGTTACTACCGGAGGTTTGTAGAGGGATTTCATCCATGGTCGAACTCAATTAAGCTTGACCCAAAGAATGTCAAATTTCAATAGTCCGATGCTTGTGATAGGATATTTTAGGAGTTAAAGGCCCGACTCATTTCTTCTCCGATCTAGATTCTACCGTAGGGTACCTAGATGGTTTTGTAGTGTACTGTGATGCCTCTAGAGAGGGCCTAGGATATGTGCTATGATGCAACATGGCAAGGCAATCGCCCTTTTCCTTGAGATAGCTTAAAACTCACAAGAAGAATTACCCGATGTATGACCTTGAGTTTGTAATGGTGTTTTCCTTAATGATTTGGAGGCACTATTGTAGGGTGCACGTGGATGTGTCTGCTCTAATCACAAGAGTCTTAAATATGTGATTACACAAGAGGACCTAACTTTTAAAATAAAAGAGATGGCTTGAGCTTCTCAAGCACTGTAATATAAGTGTTTTTTATCATCCAAGCAAGGCTAATATATTGGAAGATGCAGTTAGTAGGTTGTCCATGGGGAGTGTGTCTCATATCGAGGATGGGAAGAAAGAATTGGTGAAAGATATCCACAAAAGCTTGCATGTTTGGGGTTTATTAATTCAACAACAGTGGGTGTTAGGTTCGAATGGTGTAAAAGTCTCATTGAGCCGTGCTATAAAAGGAAAGATGAGGATCCTATATTGGTCAAGTTAAAGGAATAAGTTCGAAATCACAAGGTGGAGGTTTCTCCAAAGACGAAGATGGTGTACTATGATATCGTTTTGTCGATTATGTGTTCTAGATAATGTGATGAATTGAGAGTAGATGTTGAAATAGACTCACGGCTGTTGATATTCTATACATCTAGGTGTCACCAACATTTATTGTGATCTACGGGAAGTCTATTAGTAGAATGGCATGGAAGAGGACAATGCGTAATTTGTGGCCAAGTGTCCAAATTGCTGCAAATTAGTGAAAGTAGACACCGCTGACCGAGAGGCATTGCTGTGATATTAGTATTCCTACTGAAAGTGGGAAGAAATACATAGACTCATTACGTGTTTTTCTTGTAATATGCCAAATAACATGATTCTATATGGGTGATTGTAGACCGAATGACCAAGTCAACACATTTCCTACCAATATGACTACAGATTCACCCAAGGACTATGCTAATTATACATTCAAAATGGTTAGTTAGATAGCATGGAGTCCCTTTGTCCATCATTTTATAGATGTACTTAGTCTTACCTTAGTTTTGAGATTGTTTCAAGAGAGCCTTAGTGATGAGCCCTCCGCAAGTGTACGGCCGTGCAAGTAATATAGTGGCTCTTAAGAACCTAATGTCGAACCACGTGACCGAACTCATTCCTCTAATCTACCCATTTTCTAGTGTGATCTTAAATATCTAAAGTGTTGTGATAGACATTTTCGTTTGAAGAATAATTAAGTCTAAGTTTGGGTCAATGAGATATTTTGAAAGTGCTTAGGAGCAACATAGAGTTAAAACCAGATAATCATGCGATAATACGATTTGCAATGGAATAAGTATAGGACTATCAATTGTTATTTCACATAACTGGAATTGCATGTTCATGGTCTTTCGAGCCTCTAAACACGGCAATCTAGCCTCACCGCATCATTGTGAGCGAGGAGTTTAATTTTCTAGTCGCTAACAATTATGTTTGAGGGGTTTACGGAAACGATTAGGACTTTCGCACGCCTAACCATTTAACTCAACTTAGCCTCACACAACTACTTTTCGAGTGGTGATGTGACATCCCAAATTGGTCTTTCATAACCCCCCGTGTGTCAACCAAGCAAGGTGTTAGGTATATTTCTATCCAAACACCCTGAATCCCTCTCCGAGATTACTTCATGCCCCCACATTCTCATGTCCCCTACCTAGGTAATGCCTTCTCAAGCTATTTGCCAAGCTAACAAATATGCTTTTATGGTGATCAATCATTAAAACAACCAACAAATCAGAATGCAAGACGAAAATAACAATCAATAACTCAATTCCAAAAAAATATCATAAAATTACAATCAAAATCCATGGCTTCAACCCTAGAGGAAGGGTTCTTGCCATGCATGTTCGTAGAAACTACACTAATCTACTATTAATCTACCCTAAACTACATACTTACATGAGATTGGTAGATGAGAAGGGAATTTGATAAACCCTAGATGAGTTCTCCCACTTCTCCCTTCACTCCTATGCGCTTTTCTTAATAAAATCAGACCAAATGGAAATAGGAGCTAAGGGTCCTATTTATAGTAAATGGAGAACGTGCATAATTTGGCCTCGTCGTGGAACGGCTTCGTGTCACGGAGTGTATCGCGGAGCACTACCCCATGACACGGAGGCATCACGAAAGCTCACCGGAAATCAACCCGAAATCGCCTCCTAAGTACACCTGCCGCGATGGCAACGTGGCACGCCGCTGGGCAGCGCGTCACACACCTTTGGTCGCGAGCCACCGCCGCGGGCACGCCGCCAACGCCAGGGCTGTCTTTGCAGCCTGGCTCAAGCCGTGGCACGTTGCCGACGCTGCAGGTGGGCTGTTTGAACCTCCTTTACCCGACGTTCGAGTGTTGATTCCTTCTCCAAGCCTCTACTTCACCAATTCATGAATCAGCTCCTCAAAAGTCATCAAAAACCTACAAAACAAAGGCTAATCATGTTGGTTAGCACATATCTTCACTTTTATATAAAATCACATGAAAATGTATCAAATAGCTTAGACAACGCGACTAATTTAAGTTATAAAGCGTGTCACTAGACCTATTATTTCCCGTGATCACCACCCCACACTTAAAGCCTTGTTCGTCCTCGAACAACCTTTTACATATCATGCATATGGAGAGTCCCACATAACTAATTTAGCAAGTTAATTTTAAGCTACGGCTATAATGATTACGTAAGATACAAGTTAAAAATAGAACATTCTATGAAATACAACTATGTTAAGACTACTAACTCAAGAATCGACTCCCAAACTTCGCGAACTCATGCAAATCAACCGATTAAGAATCCCACATGAATTTTATCCTTCATTAAACATGTGCCCTCGTCACTCATGAAAAGAGAGTTACCCAATCACACGTAAAACAATTTTTACATCACAAATATGTGGGTATATAAAAGAATTTACACTCACTACAAAGAATTCAATACATGCTTCATGTCATGACCCATAAGCTTGCCCTTAGTGTTTACTCCACTAATTTGAGGATGTATGAATGTAAGATCAAGTAGGGACTTGTAGGCTGTAATGTAACCGTGTACGTGCAGGTACTATTATGGCCCGCAATAGTGACTATCTTTCCTAAGCGCTTTTAATCATCACGCCCTCATGGCGAACTTCCCTTCCCTTACTTCACCTTTTTATCCTTGATAGTTTTCTTTTCCTCTTTTGTCTCCCCTTTTATTTAGGCACTTTTGACTTGTCAAGAAGGAGCTTTATGAATAATTTTTCATTACTTTTTTTTTCTTACTTCCTTAACGATGATCAACCACTTACACAAGTGCACCTTCGCCCTTTCTCAACTTCTACAACTTGCTACTTTTCATTTCTTTTCATTCTCCTCACTCCTTTACTCTTCGCATTTTCTTCTTCAAGCGCTTAGGAGCTGTGGTCAAATTCAAGCTAATGAAAGAAAAGGATTAAGCTTATGTTGCAATTTATCAAAGAATAGGCTCAAGGCTCAACTGCTAACTAGGATTAATTTCCCTCAAGGTAGGTAAACGAGGGATAACATAAGGTTAATTCAAAGAAATGCCTCAAATCATCTCCTACAATTCACATCCTTATTTCACTTCATACACACACCAAGAAAAAGTTCTAGACAATCCACACAGCATAGAATACTCAAAACCTTACACTCAATCGGCATTGTTGTTCAATTCAAGACAAGACAATAGACTTACTCACTAATCACAAGAATTCAAACATTAAGCTTCAATATATTGAGTCAAATTCAAGAGCCTAAGTGTCTCAAACAAAGTTATAAACTTACATGCTTCACTTACCGAACATACTTGCATCTTACAATCCTATATAGCACACAACCAGAATATCAAGCATCCATTAGCTATGGTTTCAAAACCCGACATCTATCGACTAATTTTCCTCAAGACTATTGCCATCCATCCATCGTCGAAAACAGTCCCTAACGATGACTAAAACATTATGTACAAGACAACAAGAAAAAATAAAAATAAAAATAAAAATAAAAAATTCTTATTCTTCTGCCTAAACACCCCCCTCGAAAAAGAACCGAAACGAAAATCAACTGTGATGAATTCATGCTTGACTCACAAAGATTTTTCAAAATTTTCTCATTTTTCCAAACAAGCATTACATTCACCAACAATTTGTTAAGCACAAAAAAATTTTGAAATTTCCCTAAATTTCCTCACCCCACACTTAATTCATGCAATGTCCCCGTAGCATCAAATTAACATTTCCAAAGGGCGAGAAGTACTCCCCGAGGCCTTTAGGCCCAGCCTAGTAGCATGCTCACAAATTGCACGAGCGGGTGGTCTACCCCACACTTTTTTCTTTTCTATGCTTCCTAGCTTCCTCCTCCAGGGTACTGTGCTTCCTCTACCGTGCTTAACTTTCACCAAAAACACAAACAAACAAATTAAAATAACAAAATCAAAACAAAATCAAAATTACAAAGTGTACCTGAGGTACCCTTGGGTTGCCTCCCAAGTAGCTTATTTTACGTCGTGGCACGACGTGACTCGCCCTTTTCGTAACATCTCATACCTCGGGTTCTCTTTCGAGAACCATCTCCTTTTCTTTCCGCTCGTTGAGAGTGAGTCACCTCCACTGCTCCTCCCTTTCTCCAACTTCTTTCACTCTAGCCCTTTATCGCACTGGCCGAACACTTAATACCGCCTTTGGTCGGCACTCCGTGATTCTCCACCCCACACTCTGTCCTCTCGCCAACACAATTAACTGACAAAGGTTTCGTAATGTGTGGATGGGTTTATTTCTTTTGGTAGACACGGAAGATTTCTTTTTCTCTTCATCCTCGACCTCATTTTCGCGGTCCCTTCTTTCAAATCAATCACCGCTCTCCTCCTAAGTGGGCCAAGAATGGCCGCCCCAAGATTAGGGGTACCCGGTCATCAACTAAAAATCTAAAATAAAATCAGCAGGCTAAATAAATTTACCTACTTTGATGAGAAGGTCCTTACGATTCCATTGCGTCACTTGCGACTTGCCACCAAATTTCGTTAAACATCAACCTTGTTTGTCTCTGCCTTTCCCAACCCTAAGGTGTTGAATAAGGATAGGGGCATTAGGTTAACCGCGCCCCTAAATCACACAAAGCTCGAATCACTCTGCTTTACCAATTTGTATGGGGAGGGGAAACCCGGTCTTGAGCCTCTTTTGGCATTTTTGCTCAATACCTCTATGACCGCATTCTCACAAGGCACTGACGTCCACCAATCTGAATTTGTTTGCCATCACATCCTTCTGCGATGCATAATGGGCATTCCCTGCAAGACATCAATAAGAGGCACTTATATGAAGTTCTTTGAAACTTCCAAAGAACTTTTTGAAACATTCCTCCTCCCCTCGCTCTTTCTTAGTCTCGAGGGAATGGTGGTGGTGGTCTTTTTGCTGGCCGCACTGAAGATTGCACATTTTGTTGCCTAGCACTCCGAGGTCTCTAGTACTATGGATGGTCCCGGGTCTTACCAATTCCGCCCGCATCTCCTTTCTCAACTCTGGCTATGTGCACGCCAACCGCCTTCCGCTTCTAAGACTGATGGCATTAATTCGCTGAGGGTTAGGACTCGCGTCGCTTGGTAGTCTCTTGCGGCCTCTTCATGTTTTGAGTACCAAGTATTCGACCCACTTGCTTTTCAAGATTTCTGTGTGGCTACTTGCCGATTCATTAAGTCTCGCCGCCATCTCGCTTGATTTTCTCGCTAATCGGATTGGTCTCCATAATTTTCTCGCAAGGTTTCTCAATGCGGCCGCTACTATGCCCATCAATCTGCCTATTCTGTTGATACTGATGTTGTTGAGGTTGCATAAAATTCTGCTTTTGATTACCACCCCAAGAAGAATTCGAGTGGCCCTGCCAATTTCGTTGGAGTTGTTTCAAAATTTTCATTCCTTTGCACATTTCCAACAAAATTGGATCGGAGCTCCGATTGGCTCCATAAGATCTCAAGCAGCCCATTATTACCACAAATTTCACACCAACTCTGAAAGCTTGTCAACTGCATTAACCTAACCGGTAGTGCATACTCGCCATCAACCGAGTCATAATTTGATGTTGAACTAAGCACCGTGCCGCCAAGGCATTCAAACCATCTCGCTCACAACCCCGACCTTCTTCCCGCCCCTCTTGATGACTCACTCCGTGCCACTGGATTTCCTTGTGCAATTGTAACAAAGTGTAAGCTCATCATACGTCTTCTCCAAGGCTTGCCACCCGATGCATAGTCTAGTAGTATTTTTGTGTGTGGGTCCAGACATTATACAAAGGTATGGGCCAAAACTTCATTTGATTGCTGATGATGGGGACAATTTCCAACAATGACTTGAATCTTCCTCAAGCCATATACAGTTCTCATCGTGTGCTTCGCTGAAACTGAGTATCTCACTTCCTCAACTTTGCGCCTTGCTCGAAGGAAAGAATCTGACAAGGAACTTTCTCGCCAAGTCATCTCATGAAGTAATTTGAGTTTCGTGGCTCAGCCTTTCAACACTTTCTTCGCTCTCCCAACAATGAAAATGTTAGGTCAATCGGATACAGTCTCAGGACACGCCTAAGTGGGGCAAATGTGTCACTTATCTCTAAAAGCTCGTAAGTGCCGTTATGGTCTCCTCATGTGCCATTCCAAAGGAACCGACTCACTAGAATGTAATGGGTTTCGCACCATATTCTCGTTTAGCTCAAAGTTTCTCCGTGCTCCTGGCTTACTTCGACACTAGAGGTCACATTTGTCGCTGGGGGTGGGACAGCCACTTCGCGAACCGGGTCTGCCGCCATTGCTTCGAAGACACAACCGTGCTTGCCCCATGTGTTTGTACCTTTCTTGAAGTCTCTTCAGCTTTTGCTCTAGAGCTACTCTCCTTTGCAAATGGATTTGACGCTCGTGTTCCTAAATCTGCCAAAAGCTCTCTATTTCTAGCCACTCTACAGACACTGTCACCCGCAAATAGACAAACTAAGACCAAGTTTCTCAACACTTAAGGAAAATTTAAAAATCACATAAAAATAGATAAATTATCAAAACTTCACCGAGTCCCCGGCACCGCGCAAAAACTTGATGAGCCCGCAAGTGTAAGGGTCATGCAAGTAATATAGTGGCTCTTTAAGAACCTAATGTCGAACCTACGGATCGACTGATCCATTCTCTCTAACTCCATTCATAGTGTGATCTAAATATCTAAAGTGTTGGTGATAGACATTTTCTTTTGAAGAATAATTAAGTCTAAGTTTGGGTCAACGAGATATTCTGAAAGTGCTTAGGAGCAACATAGAGTTAAAACCAGATAATCATGCGATAATCCGATTTGCAATGGAATAAGTATGGGACTATCAATTGTTATTTCACATAACTAGAATTGCATGTTCATGGTCTTTCGAGCCTCTAAACATGGCAATCTAGCCTCACCGCATCATTGTGAGCGAGGAGTTTAATTTTCTAGTCGCAGGCAATCAATTATGTTGTGGTTTACGGGAAAACGATTAGGGACTTTCGTACGTCTAACCATTTAACTTTAACTTAGCCTCACAACTACTTTGTTGAGTGGTGATGTGACATCCCCCAAATCGGCCCTTTCATAACCCCGTGGTGTTGAATCCAAGCAAGGTGTTAGGTATATTTCTATCCAAACACCTGGACCTCCAGAGTACTTCATGCTCCCCACATTCTCATGTCCCCGACTTGTGGTAATGCCTTTTCCTCAAGCTATTTCCTGTTAACAAATATGCTTTATGGTGATCAATCATAAAAACAACCAACAAATCGAATGCAAGACGAAAATAACAATCAATAACTCAATTCCAAAACAAATCATAAAAATTACAATCAAAAATCCATGGCTTCAACCCTAGAGGAAGGGTTCTTGCCATTCATGTTCGTAAAAACTACACTAATCTACTATTAATCTATCACTACATACTTACATGAGATTGGTAGGATGAGAAGGAATTTGATAAACCCTAGCTGAGTTCTCCCACTTCTCCCTTCTCTCCTATGTTCCGTAATAAAATCGTGACTAAATGGAATTAGGAGCTAAGGGTCCTATTTATAGTAAATGGAGAACCTGCATAATTTGGCTCGTCAGGAACGGCTCGTGTCACGGAGTGTATCATGGAGCACCGCTCCATGACACGGAGGCATCAATGCAGCTACCGGAAATCAACCCGAAAAATCGTCTCGGCAGCACCTGCCGCGATGGCAACGTGGCACGCTGCTTGGGCAGCGGTCACACACCTTTGGTCGCTGAGCCACTTCTCGGCTGCGGGCACGCTACAACGCGCATGGGGGCTGTCTGGGCAGCCCGCTCGCGTGGCACGTTGCCGACGCTACAGTGGGTCGCTTTTGAGCCTCCTTTACCGGGACGTCAAGGTGTGGATTCCTTCTCCAAGCCTCTACTTCACCAATTCATGAATTAGCTCCTCAAAAGTCATCAAAACCTACAAAACAAAGGCTAATCATGTTGGTTAGCACATATCTTCACTTTTATATAAAATCACATGAAAATGTATCAAATAAATTAGACAACGCCACTAATTTAAGAGAAAGCGTGTCACGGGACCTATATTATTTCCCGTGATCACTTAGTACTTAGGTAAAGCTTAGCATAACTTTTTAGTCACGTACTTCAAACATTGGAGGACATATGAGCTTGCGTGATCAATTTCAATGGTATTTGGGATGATTACTTGCCTTCATTGATTTTGCCTACAATAACAGCTTTTAGCACTAAACATTCGTATAGCTTTGCTTGTTTAAGCCTCTTTATGGGCGGAGATATAGATCACCTTGATGAGTTGGTAATTTACCAACTCATTAGGATCTTAAGCATGAGATTTAGCTTATTTTTCGAAGTCTTTAGCTTAGATTTTTATGCCCTTTTTGCCTTTTTCATGTGCAGGTATCTTATTTGAAGAGAAGGAGCATGAATTAGAGTAAAAAGGATGAATTCAAGTGAAAACCGGCGCTCCACCGGAAGACATCGGAAAACACCGGCCAACTATAGGAAATCACTAGTTTGATAAGAAACTGCAATCCAAGAAATTTTCATGATAGCAACCGTGATCCGTCGCTCCATCGCCGACGTGCTGGCCAAAATGATGAAATCAACTCTACTGTCACGAATGGAAACCAGCCAACCACCGAAGGCATAACCGGAAGGCCTCGAACTTCTAAATTGGATCGAGGAGGAAAGCAACCGGCGCCATAAATAGCAACCGACGAACCGCGATTTCATCGCTAGTAAGGAGATGCCTTAAAAGGGGAAAATGTCAAAGCTCGAAAAAGAGGAAATTTTCCACTATTTTATATATTCTAGAAGAGCATTTAGATCAAATAATTGAATATTCCCTTACTTTTTGAGAAAAAAGGAACTCCATTGAGAAGAACGAAATATTTGAATATTGAATTTTATCTTCTTCTCTTCTCTTCTTCATCAAGGTATAACTGATTATTGCGTAAATATTGTGAGTTTTGATTTTGCTTACTCCTAATGATAAAATTATGGAGTTTATTAATGAATAAGCTCTTGTGTTTCTCAATTATGAGTTCCAAATCTAATAAACTAGAGGTGTGTATGATGGGCATTCAATCTAATTGGGTATTGCAAGATTTGTCTTGTTATTACTTAATTAGTGTAAATCTATTTAATTTCTCAAATTATAGTTGATTGCTCATAGTTGTAAATATGGATATTGTTTGTTACTTGATTTTAGCTTTGAAAAAGAAGAATTAAGTCATGGGGAGAATTTCATAGTAGATTGGGATTCCATGGGCTAGAAATAGCCAAAACCCATGATCATAATCCCTTTAGAGGTTAATGGCTAGAAATAGCTCAGCCCCTAATCCAAACCATATTGGAATAGTTGAATTGTGTCTTGAAGTTCAAAAGGACTCGAGGATAATGAGCCCAATTTTGTTGAAAAATATCGTGCTCCATCTTATTCCAAGGTTATTTACACATATTAGTACAATTTGACTACTTGTAAATCTCGATTTCATTGGCATTCCATCTATATCACACCTCTAACCTTGCTCATTATTGTTTCTCAATTTTTGTTATCTGCTTCTCTTGATTAGCTAATTCTAGAATTTGCAATATTTTTCCCTTCACTTCCCCAAAAATTTATATATACATTTTCATTGCTTGGGTGTGAATCATCTTCGAATTCACTAAACAACTCTTGTGCAAAGCATTCTATAGTCCTTGTGATTTTAACCCGACACTCGTTTGAGTTATTTATTTTGATACAATGATTGCTTACACTTTCTATAAATGAGGAGTGTAATTTGAGAATTATAAACAATGGCGGTATTACCTAGACTACGCGTTATATTCTGAGTTGTTTGTTAATTTGAGTTGATATTGCATCTTAACTAGTTCGACTTTACTATCATAGTTTGGTTAGAACGTAGAATTTCCTCAATGCTATTAAGAATTTCAACTCCGGTCACTTTGACTACGTAATTCCTTGAGGTGTCGTTGATACTCCCGCTTATTAGAATCGTAGTCGTAACTCGGGGCCATTGATCCACTAGGCGTCACACACTTAGGATAAAGATAGCTCTAACTAGCCTTAGGAGCCCAGACAGAGTACAATTTGTTCTTAGACAAGCATTTACGCTTCTAGATAAGTGTGCCTTCTAACCAGCCTATAACCTGGGGCCAACTGTCCGATAAGACTCTCGCCGTATTTTCGTTATGTATCCTTTTAAACTAGTCTGGACCGTAGTTTCAAGCTATCAACTTAGTATTAGTATAGGTAATCCAGTGGGAGGAGGACTAGCACCTAGTGGACCTGGGGTTCCGGGGCCAAGACTCCAGTTCCGAGAACTACGTTGCAACAGAGGTTACAATATTATTGGCCTAATTGGCCCCGAATTTTTGTGATCACCTAGTTCATGCCTCTATACTCGCAAGTTATATTGGGTCCTACTATGGGGCATATACATCTAATCCACATTTAGCTCACGTGAAGTTATATGTCGCCAGCATTCTCCCACTAGTCACTCTGGCCCAAGACGCATAAGCAGTCGCACGCTTTCACTTACGCTTAGACAAGTTCAACAGCGCATCTCGTACTCGTGATCGTGCTTAGGAGCATGTTTTTGACTACTTATTGCAATCTTGACCATCTCGCCTTACTTTAGTTGGTCTTGCCTCTATATACGCTAGTCATTGCATGTCATTTTTTTTCCGCTTAAGTCTTGATATTCCGCCATGTTTTTCTCCTTCTTACTCGCACATTCAAAGTAATCGACGCATACTCATGCCGCACGCTTCATGATACGCCCTCATGTGCCGTACTCAACGCCGCACAGAGCCATAGTTCGATCCTCCCCAAAGGTAAGAAGTGTGAGTTCTCATATCAACGATGTTATATCATTTCTTCAATATTTCATTACTTTTAGTTAGATCAATAGAGTTAGTTGGGGCTTGTCCCAACAACTCATCGCCTAGATGGCTTTCTTAATAATGTAATTTGATTTTAGACTTTCAAATCGTTCCGTATGTTTTAAACTTTATGTTCAGCTATATAGTTTTTCATAAATGCTTTTATAATATTATTTTAAAGATTCCAGATGCACGCTTTTACCTGTAGCCACAGGTGATATGACTGCTGGGTTGATCAGTTATTTGTGACTCAAAGTATCGTGTTCCGTCCAGGTTTGACCTGCATTGGAACCTTGGTTTGCAGTCTAGGCTTAGAGTATCCTCAAAATATCCAAAGACGCATCGAGTAGAGTCCTTTTCATGGGTGTGAAGCACGCCACACTTATGACGAGGAGGCTATCACGAGATGTTATTAGAAAAACTCTTTGTTCATACTTTATCATGCATCAAAGTTCAATTCCAAAACTTCCTTCTAACTCATGCTCTATTTTGTTTCCGCCTTAAGCCTCCGATGCGGTAACTAAGGAGGGCCTCGTAACGCCAACAAACTCCGCTCGCAGCCCCTCAAGATGACTTAGTGTCCACCACAGAGTTTAGGCGCTATCCATCTCGCCCGCACAAACAAACTTTTACCAATCGTGTGAATTAACAAGTAAGCATTCGCTAACAACAATGTATCACACTCCGCTAAGGTGCGTGGATCACCGTATGAACCCTCCATCTTTGAAACGATCCAAGGTGGGGAGGAAACCCAAGAGTTTGTGGATCTAGGATTAAAAAGATCACCCATATTATGGGTGTTAGCTCCTGTGAGAGTGCCGATCCGGTCGCCTACTAGATAAAAGGCAGCCTGTGTCTAAGACGAATGTTGGAAAGAGGGGCACTACTGGAGAAGTAGGACAATTAGAGTGGGAGGAGTTCCCATACAACCTTCCTCGGGAAAGATTTTTCCTGAGCCTAAGGAGGGACAAAAGTGGATGAGTTTATGAACTTGGAGATAGGGCAACAAGACTGTTTTATGAATACGCTTTGGAGTTTACCAGTTGTCTAAGTACGCTCCATAGATGGTAGCCGAGCCAAGGGCTCGCATGTTGAAGTTTGTGAACGAAGTGTCAAACCCTGTCCTTAAGGAGTGCTGGGACGATGCCGATTAGGGTATATGGACCTCTCCACTCGATTGTCTATGCCTGTGCTAGAGCTGAGGTCAAAAATTGAAGGATATTGAGCCAAAGAACAAATGGGCAAGGATCGGCTATTCAGATCATGGCTATTAGAGGTCCAAATTGCAGTAGTAGCCGCCACAAGAAGAATAACAATGTGCTCGCAGAGTCTCAATATCCAACTCACCCGCCCTAACCATCAAATCCTCCATGACGGAGGGAAGAGCATCTCGGCTCGGGCCCAGTTATAGTGCCGGGAACATATATCATCCAACTTGCCCCAAGTGCGCGAGAACCACCCTAGAGTGCCTTTAGGGTCGAGAGGGCTGGTTTGGTTGTGGACACTTGATCATTGTCTTTTAAGATTCCTCTAAAGAGATCGGAGAGTACAATCCACTAAATCATCGCTCTCCAGCAGCGAATTTCACTCAAAGAGTGCCAGCACCTTAGGCACGCGATGGTGGTCAATGCCAAAACTATTTTTATGCATTGTCTTCCCATCAAGATCAAGAGAGCTCACCGACATTGTCACAGGTATGTTATGCCTCTTTCATCTAGACGTGTATGCCCTCCTACATCAAAGAGCCACCCTTTTATTCGTGAATACCTACGTAGCGCCTAGTTCAATATCATTCTAGAGGTCCTCTTAACTATTCTCGCCTCTACTCCCTATTGGCGTAGCCGCTAGAGCCCATCGGATGTATAGAAACCGGTCTGGCCTCGATCTTGAATAAAGTTATTCCCACCCGATCTCGTAGAGTTAGACATGGTCGATTTTGACTCGTATCCTTGGCATGGATTGCTACACTCGTGTTATGCCTCGCTGACTGGCAAAAATAGAGTTGTCAAGTTTTAATTTCCTAAAAAACCAGTCTTAGAATGGATCAAGAGTTCGCCGCCTAAGGGCCGCTTATTTCCTACCTTAGCTCCGTAAATGCATTTCCAAGGGATGATGACATTCAGTTCTAAAGTCAAGGATTCCATCTCTAAGACCCAAACTATCCGCTTAGTTTCGTAGTCGCCGAGTTCCTGGGAGGTATTTCGAGGATAAACCTGCAGAGTTCCCCCGAATGGGAAATAGTCCCTAATAGACATCCTCCTAGAAACTTAGCCCATCTCCATCCTTCCTTAAAAAATGGCTCCAAATTGAGCTTAAGGAGTTAAAGGAGAAACTTTAAAGATCTTCTTGACAAGGGTTTTATCGCACTAACATCTCTCCCCGGGGTGCTCCAAGAATATTCGTGCGTAAGAAAGAGGTGTGCCCTTAGAATATGCATAGATGTGCCGCCTGAACAAAGTCACGCCTCAAGAACAAGCCTTACCGAGAATTGATGACCTATTTGACCAACATTAGGGAGCTGCTGTTTCCCTCAAGATAGATCTCGTCGGGGTATCACGCTAAGGGTCGAGAGGGTGACATACCAAAAACAAGCCATTTAGAGCTCGATATGGTCACTACGAGCTTGTGGTTATGTCCTTCAGCAAGCACAAATTCACGCATCTTCATGGACTCCGATGAATAGAGTCTTCAAACAATAAACTGATGTTCGCCATTGTATTTGCCGTTGATGACATTCTCGTACACTTAAAATGAGGAAGAGCATGCCAACCACCCGAGATTAGTATTATAGACACTAAAGACTCACGCTTTTCACAAGTTCGGCACTGGTTAACGTCCGTGACCTTCTTAGGTCATGTGGTTCCTGTGAGGGAATACAGTAGATCCTCGACAAGATAGCAACGTAGTGAAATATTAGCCTAGACCTAACCCTGACAAAAATTAGAGTTTCCGGGCTTAGCCTCACTAATACAAGGTTTGTGGAGGGCTCCTCTATAGCATCTCCTCCGACTAAGCACTCTTAAGAAAGCAGTTCCAAGACGGATGCATATGAGAAGAGTTTCTAGGAGTTGAAGACTTAACTCATTATCGCTCCGCTTTTGACCTTTTCGTAAGGAACATATGGGTTGGTTGTCTAGTGCGATAAGCCTCCAGAGTTGGACTCGGTTGCGTTATGATGCGTAGGGGAAAAGGGATAGCATATGCCCATACAGCTCAAAGTTCATGAGAGTTGAACTATCCAACTCATGACTTGGAGTTGGCACGGTGGTGTTTGCAATCAAAATTATGGAGACATTACCTATAAGGGCTCACATGGATGTGTCTACGCATCACAAAAGCCTTCATTATGTGTTCGGGCCGATGGACCTAAATCTTCATCGAGAAAGTGGTTGGAGCTTCTAAAAGACTACGACATGAGTGTGCCGTATCACCCGGGCAAATCCAATGTTGTGGCCGATTCACTCGTTGTGTTTTCTATGGGAGCGTAGCTCATATCGATGAGGAGGGAAAGAAGGAAATGGTAAAAGACATTCACAAGTTAGCTCATGGGGAGTACAAACAGGATTTAGCCAAGGGTGGAGAGGTAATGCAAAGTGGGTCGATCTCTTTGGTAGTTGAATGAAACTTATAGACGAAGATCCCATCTTACTCAATCTTAAGGAAGAAGTCCTCAAGAAAGAAAAGGCTATTAGAAGCATTCTCCATAAAGGGGGGATGATGTGTCAGACATAAGGGCGTGATGTGTGTGTACCGAATCTCGCTGAGTTGGAGACAATAGATACTAGTCAAGCACACAACTCGAGATACCCCATCTCACCTGGTGTTACTAAAATGTACTCAAGGTGGATCTATGAGATACTTACCGGTAGTGCATAAAGAGAGACATTTCTAAATTTCGTAGCCAAGTGCCCAACCGTCGCAAGTCAAGGTAGAGCATCATAGACTACAGTATGACTCAGGATATCAAAGATGTTCCACATGGAAGTGGGAAAAAGCAAACATGGACTTCATTATGGTCTACCTCTTGACCATTGGCGCATGACTCAACTGGCAAGAGTAGATCGGATGACTAATTCAAGACACTTCCTCCTAGTCAAAACGACACCAAATTAGACTATGCCGTACTTTACATTTGAGAGTTAGTTAGACTTCATAGTACCATTATTAGCTATCATTCTTGCACGTAGGAACTCGCCGCCCACCTCACACCCTCGGTCTTTCGAAGGGACTAGGCACTCAGGCCAAGTCAACACAAATTTTCACCCGCAGATAGATGGGCAAGTCTGAGCGATCTATTCGCACCCTAGAAGATATGTTGAGAGCGTGTGTGATCGATTTAAAGGGTGGGATGACCGCTCTTATCGAGTTTGCGCACAACAACAACTACCATTCTAGCATCTCGATGGCCCCATTTAAGGCATTATATGGTGGAAGGTGTAGATCTCCTATAGGGTTGTTTAAAGTTTGTGAAGCTACATTGATAGGGCCGTACTTGCTCGAGGCAATCTTAAAGTTCAAGTCATCTCGAGAGAGAGATTGAAAACAACTCGAGCCGTTAGAAATCTTATACCGATGTGCGAGAAGAGAGTTGAAGTTTGGTGCAAATATGACTCGGGTTTATCCGAAAATTTCGCCCATGAAAGGGGTAATGAGGTTTGGAAAGAAGGGAAAGCTCAATCCGAGATATGTGGGACCCTATAGAATTTTGAGGCGTATTGGAAACGTAGACTATGAGCTAGAATTACCTTCGTAATTAGCAATTGTGCACCCTATTTTCCATGTGTCACTTTTGGAAGAAGTGCATCTGAGATCCAACTTCAACAGCTATTGGACGTTGTAGAAATAAAGGATAGTCTCTCATGAGGAGGTACCTACCCATACTCCTTGGACCACCAATTTCATAAGCTAAGGAACAAGGAAATAGCTTCTTACCAAGGTCTTACGTAGAAATCACCGGTTGAGGGAGCTACTTGGGAGGTCAAGTAGATATGATGGCCAAATACACGCACTTGTTCTCTATCGACTCTATTATAGCTTAAAATATTATTTTTGCCTTAGAAACTAATTTAGTTGTTGGTTCAATTTTAAAAGTTTAAGTTTCCTTATGACTTTGGATGTATGTATGAAAAGTGAATTCAATTCGCCATGTATTTGAAATGGAGGTAATCATTCTACGCTTTTGAGTTAAATAAGCAAAGATTTCAGCTTAGTTATTGAAATTCTCTGCTTCTATGGGTGTTTTCCAATATTCGAGGAGGAATGTTTCCATGGGGGAGATATTGTAATGCCCCGAAAACTCAAAGACTAGATTTGAGACTTAAAACAAAAACTGAAATCAGAGAAATGCCTCAAAACGACTCACCTAAAGAGTTGTTGTAAGACCTAATGACTCTTAGGTCGGCCATGGAAAAGGGGATTGAGAAATGAAAGGTGGTGCTAGTATACCTAACGACTGTCACCACGAAGCCGGGTCCTCAACCACGACCCGTGCACTCATGGTCGCTTATCGTGGTTATACAGGCAAAGGTACCCCACGAGTCCTCACCACAACTCCGTTATGTGACTAGCGAGTCATGGTGTCACCCGGGGGAACTTTAGGGTTTTGGACAAAGGTTAATAACAATAAGATCATGAGTCCTGGTAACTCAAAACAACTCATAGGTCCCCGTGGTGACCATCGCTGGTTTCGGCGCTTACTCAACGAGTGTGACTAGGAGGCGTGGTCACTGACCACGGCCCGTTGGGTCACCCATGAGGATCGACGATCAATTTTTCCCGTGGATGTTCTAAGAGTTGTTTAGTAATTCTCACTTCTTAAACGAAACTACGTCATTTTAGACGTAATTTTAGGCCTATTAGTGGGATTGAATGGCCTCTCCCCTCATTCCCCAATGCATTCTTTAAAAATATCGAAGAATTCTCTCAAGAACATTCAAAGGTCTAGGGTTCTTCCTCCATCTCAAAACTTCAAGGTTATTCCTCAAGGGAATTCCCATTGTGCATGTGGGAATTCAATAAGGGAATAGTTCTTTCCCTTGTGCCCCCAAAACCCTCTTATAGATTCTCTATCGGGCCTTAGCCCCGAGCCCAAGTACGAAGAGATTACATGTCAGTGATTTCACATAGAATGAAACGCGGTATTGTTGATTTGATCTCCACTGGGCTCTGACCAAATTATTGATGTTCCTACAAAAGTGAATTTAAGCCCCAGTTTTCGAATGAAACATATTTATATATTAAATTCCTCATAGTTTGTGAAGTGTGATTTAGGCTGAATTTCTAGTATTCCTGATGCTTTTAAACAACATTACTCATCGCTGGGTTAATAAATAATTTTAGCTCCGGCATGAATGAGAAAACTATAATATCGCTTTTGTCTCGATGAGATTTCCTTATTTCTTGAAATCTTCTTTCCATGCTAGACTTTGTTCACAATAAGTTGAATTCCTCTCGTTAGTTGCTTAGTAGTTCAGTTATAAGAATATAGAATTTCCTCAATGCTATTCGTAATTTGTCAACCGGCCGCTTGACTGCATTCCCGGGAGGTGTCCGTGATACCTCCGCTAGTAGAATCGTACTCAAAACTCGCTCATTACCCACTAGGTGGTCATGACTCTTAGATATTAGATCCGACTCAGCCTTAGGACCCTAGAAAGATTACAGCTTTTTCTTATACTAGTTACGACGCTTCTAGATAAGCAAATTTCCACCTCGTCTAAAACCCGCCGTAATCTAGTCCGATAAGACTATGGTACTTTCATTTATGTATCCTCGACTAGTCTTTGACCCTAGTTTCAAGCTATCGCCTAGTATTCCGCATAGGTGATCCATTGGGAGGAGGACTTAGCACCGAGCAGATCGGGGTTCCAACACACTGTGTTCCCGTAACTACGTTTTGCTCATGTAGGTTGTAGTATTATTGGCCCGATTGGCCCTGCACTTTGTGATCACCTAGTTCATACCTCTATACTCTGGAAAGGCAGATTGGTCCTACCGATGGGGCGTATACATCTGACCATGTTTAGCTCACGTGGTTATATGTTGTTACAAACTCTCCAACTAGTCGCACCCAAAGACGTATAAGCATTTCTAGTTCGCTCACTTACGCTTTGGATCGGGTCAAAGATGCTGTCTCGTACTCGCATTTCAGACTTAGAGCATGTCTTTGACTACCGTGACATGGTTATCTTGACCATATAAGTTTACTTTAGTTATTCTAAGGCTCTATATATCGCTAGTCATTGCATGCCATTTTTTTCCACTTAAGTCTTTATATTCAGCTATGCTTTTTCCTCGTTTACTCAAGAGATATTCAAAGTATTGACATTACTTTATGTTGTATCATTTCATGATACAAACCGCAGTGCTCAAACTCAACGCCGTTAGTCGCCGCAATTCCGATCCTCCCTGCCAGCCAAGTGTAAGTTCTCATCTTTTGAGGGCGTTATATCATTTCTTTCAGCCATTTCATTATTTTCATTAGTCACCAGAGTTAGCCGGGGGCTTGTCCAAGCAACTCATCGCCTAGATGGATTTCTGTGACACATACTTGATTTTTCGACTTTCGTATCATTAAGATGTTTTAAACTTTATGTTAAGTTTTAGTCTTTCATAAATGTTTTTATATTATTATTTTAAAGCTTCTAGTATGCATGTTTTACTCAAAATACCAGTATATGATAGACCAAGGGTTGACTTTGGGGTTATTTGTGAATTCAAGTACCGTGTTCTATCCAGTGGTGTAGACTGGGTGTGACATATATGCTTTAATTAGGAATGTAAATTTGACATCTTGCATGATGAGGATAGATATTGGTTGACTCATGTTCACATTCTTTGTTTATACTTGATTGCTTAATGTTAATATAATGGGTATGTTGGTGGTGCTATACTAGGTTTTCTATGTCACTATGGGTATCTTAGTTGCTATGTGCGCTTAGTGATGTGTGGTGTGCTTTTTATTTGAGGGTGAAGTCCTAAGTAACCCCTAGTGCTTAGCATTCACAATTCGCCCAATGATAGATTAAGTGATGACTTTCTTAAAGGAAAATTGTTATTATTTTGGATAGTAACTATTGGTGTAAAGTTTTATGAGGTGTAATGATTTGACAGAAATTTAGTTCAACTGAATGAGGGACAACCCATCGGTGACACGCCGGTCATGTCCTAAGTGAATCACTGGTTAAATTGTGGATTCAATTGTGGGGTTACAGTGCTTCTACTAGGAACCCATATTTCATTGGAGTCACGAGTCAAGAGTGGTGATTCGCCGCATGGCACCGCTGATTAATCTCTATGCCCAACTTACTATTTCATGATCAAGCGATTTATCTAAGGCCTCCGCTAATTAATACCATGGCTTAATGACACACTTTGGCTGGTATCTGGTCAACATTTCTCTACTTCTACTTGATATCATTCAGCTTTTTTCTCGATTTCATTTTTTCTCCTTTTAAATCTTTTATGATACTAACCTTAGATCAAGATCGCAGGTCCATTTCCGTAGCGAATAGCAAAGGAAAACACCAATGACCAACACCACCACACAAACCTTACCTTCTTCCCGCGAGGCCTGTATTGCACATATTCTCTTTGGGCTGGGCGAGAATGGAAGAATATTATGTGTCTATCAAGGAGAAATGTGTGTTAATCCATGCGTAAAACTCAATTTGAGGCAGTCCTTTGAAAATGATTTCCCCCATATTTACTATCGTATCACATGGATTAAAGGTCCATTAACCATACCCAGACCACTACTTCCCGAAGTTGGTGTGGGAGTTCTATGCATTCTACTGTGATTGGAAATGCATCTGAGACACAAAGGCCAAGGGACACAATGCCATGCTTGCCATTTCTGTTGGTGCACGGCCAAGAAGTGAACATCACCCTAGAAGTAATTTATTCCCCTCTACTAGGCTAAACCAATCTAACCAAATTCGCCAACAGAAGGTGGAAGATAAATAAAATCAGCCCATGGGTAGCTAGTATAATTGCGAGAGATCAACCTTAATGGGTCATCTCAAAAGGACTCGATTCACCACCATGATCTCAAAATTTGAGACCCGTTTGTGGCTGGATTTGCATGTGCTCGGATTATCCCTTCATAGAATACAACACAAGTCCCAATTAAGGTTGCAATTCTTGTCGCCCGCATCATGGATCATACATATATCAATATTGGAGAAATCATTGCGCATCAATTCAAAAGGAAGTCCAAGCAAGAGGCAACATTATTGCCTTATCCTGCACTTTGTGACTATGTTATGCCCGCGTGCTTCATGCCCTCTCTTTCGTAAATTGATAAAACTATGAAGGATGAGGGAGTAATTACATTAGACATAAAAACCGATAAAGATGCTCCAAATTTCAAAGTGGCCCAAAGGAATGGGGGCCGTGGATCAACCCACCACTTTCTAAAGTTCTCTAAAGACAACCGCAGATCTTCCCAAGCAACCACATCGCTCTGCGCTAACTCGACTTTAAGTTAATTAATGAGAATATGCCTGCCATGAACATTTGCATCATAAAGTTATTAATAAAATATCTTCCATGATCCATCAAGTAGCAGAAAGTCATGCAACTTTGTAGAGACAAGTTGAGAGCTTCTTCGGTGCTAAAGTTGAGATCTTGGTAAATGATGTGATTGCCTTGATGGAGGATGTGGAAAGACACAAAGATTTCTACCATCCAAATATGTACGCCCTGAACTAGAGGCCATGGCTTACCCACCAGGCTCCCAAAAGCCCGTTGATGATTGGTGGTGGGTTTTGATGGGTCATTTTGAAATTGTCCGATGAAGACATATATCATAGCCACCATCACCCCGTCGGATGCTCACCGTGGGAGAGAAGTATATCCATCATGGAAACCAAGGTAGATACCACTTCATATCATAAGCTCGGAATCTCATGAGCAAATGGGTTGCTCTCAACCAACGAAACCACTAGAACTCCCTCCTGATCCATTGATGACGCCCGCACGTGGATGCCTGGCATTGTGATGAAGCCATGTACTCATGGGTCCCTTTCCAACCACTAAATCTTTCAAACGAGTCCTCCTTCAACTATTTTTTCTTCTTTTTAATAGGGACAATATGTTATTTTATAAAAGTGGGGAGGAGTGTGTGTCTTATTTTGTGATATTGAGTTATGAAGCAAATGTCACGTGTTACTAGAATGGGTCTTTGTTCTTATTGGGCCTAAATTTAGACCCAAGTTTATTTAATCTTCTTGTAAACAGAAGGCAATAAACCCAAGTGCTTCTTCCTTAATACCCCGAGAAGGCCTAAGAATAGACCCGAGAGTTGAATTTGCAAAGTGTAAAATTGGAAAACATCACACAGAATACCTGCATCGCATCACGAGTCGTTGTATGTTTTCGTTGGTTGGGGAAAGGATGGTTGTGGCAGACAACGAGAGGTATGACAACCTCGTTGTTGATACAATGGGCCATCCTTGGCAGCTGTGGTTAGGCCGACCGGGCAAAGTAGTAAACAATGGGAGACCCAATGACCATAGGAGAAGCCACGGGTCATTAGTTGTGTCTTAGTAGGAGGGTAAGACTTTTCAAAGTGGTGGGTGACGGGGTTGAGACCACGATCATGTTGATGGTCCACGAGTCATGGTGAGGCTCGTGGCAATGGGGTTTCAGTTTTGCAATGAGAAAACAACTGATGTAGCAAAGAGTCGTGGGTTGAAGGCACGAGTCATTCTATCGACCCATTGTTTGGATCCAAGACTAGGTCATTCAACATCCCAATCAACATAAAGAAACGACGGTCGCTGATGGTTCCCACGCACTCGCTGGTACCACTGTGGGTTCCATAATGGACGCTTTTCTTCTCAAGGTGTTCATTAAGAGTATTTTTGACTTTTTTCTTTTCTTGAAGGATATAAGGCCCAAAACTACATCATTTGGCTTGGGAAAGCTGATTTAAGAGGATGACCTATTCTAAACTCCCATTCATCCATGCAAGAAACTTTGAGAGGTGATTCAAGGAGATTTAAGCCACGCCAATTCCTTCAATTTCATTCTTGGGCTTTAAAGAAGGGTTAGGAGTTGATAATCCCGTGCATGTAAGGTCTTCAATGGGTGTATTGTTCCAAACCATGCTCCTTTTGTATTAATTACTCAAATTTTATTTGAAAATTATGGGGTATTATATTCGGTTTGTATAAGATTTAATGATTTAATTATGGGTCTTGGTGGGATTTGTAAACTCTAACATCATATATTGATTTTGGTCATATTTGAGCTCTAAATTGATATTAGTATGGCTGATTTTTTGAATTTCATCATTTAAACCCGATTATGCATGCCCATGATAAACCTATTTATGATCCATTAATCCGTTGATGTTTTTGATAATCCCAACATGTATTACAAATTAAATCATGAATATATTATGTTATCTATTATTCTCTTATGGAAATTTAAACTATATGCATGATCTACAAGTATGTATGTATTCTATTAATTATGAATTATGTTTTGGCCGACTCACGGGCCTCAAGTCATGGCTAGTTCATGTATGTTCAAGCATGTTTGCGAATATCATGATTTGACTAGGCTATGAACTCATGTATGTATTATTATGAGCACTATATATTTTGGGAGTAGTATCGAACACCGAGTAGGTTCGGGGCTCAAGTGTTAAGCCCCTGATCTCATGAATTACGTGCCACCGTAGGTATGTTGGGACTAATTCATGTTTGTCCCTAGCCCAAATGGCCCTTTTCATGTGTGATTATGACCTTCATGGTTCCTACCCTTTGGCAAGGTAATTTAATACCTCCCGACTAGGTTACGAGCTCCGCTTCATGTGTGCTCATATGGGGGTATGACTCATAACGTTAATCTTCCACTATTTCATGATTTATGCATGTTTATGATTATGTATATTGGCTCAAGTCATGTTCATTAGAGCTTTTCTTCGATTATTATTACGATTGCATTATGAATGTTTGAAAACCTTTAGCCTTATGTTATAATACGATATGATTATGTTTGAGCATGTTGTCCTACTCCTAAGGATCACTTATGAGTTTTTTTACATGTTTTAAATGTCCTTTTACTTACCTTGCATACTAAGCACATTCCAATGTACCGACCGCATACTTTCTATGTTGTATCATCTCATGATATAGGTCCTAGTTCTAAGGTGCATCCTCACCATGATATATCTTGACTTGCTCTCCGCGTATTTGGTGAGTCCTTATGTTTCGAGGGCTACGTGTTCACACTCTATGTTATTCCTTCAGTTTCTAGATGTTGGATTAGTTGGGGAGTTGTCCCGTTTATCCGACCTTAATGTTTAGAGGCTTATCGACTAAAAGTTGTATTCCGCCGTATTGTATAAGTATTGTACCGTTTTCCTCATGTTATGTTATTATTACTTTCATTATGTTAAGTCTTCCACTATGTGATTGAATTACATGTATGTTCATGCCATGGGTCTACTGGAGTCTCTAGGCTCCTTGTCTCGTGCCTACGATCGTGGTGTACATTTGGGTTGTGACAAACTTGGTATCGTAGTCATAGGTTTACGTGGCTGCTGCAGTCTGAAAGTCGCGTGATGTAGAGTCTTTTTCATGGTGTGAAGCGCGCCACACTTATGGCGAAGAGGCTACTAGACATTTAGGAATGTTCCCTTCTTCATACCTATGTCGTGTGATGAACGTCATTTGCTCCTCTAATTCAAGTGCTGGTCTGGATGTGTAATCACGCCTCCGCGCCGAGTAAATGCTTGAAGAAACTGAGAATGGTGATGATCATGAGGGTGCACATGATGGAGAACATCACCATTCCCCAATCCGGCTCATGAGGAGCACGTAGCGGGAGCCAACCGCCCACACCGAGCTTAGGGGCAATGATCCGTATGTTGGCATAGGCAATGACAACTCAGGTCTAGAATCAAACTCAGGGCCCACATTATCTCGCAAAATGGGAATGTGGCAGCCGTAGGGTGAGGGACTTTCCGAGCATGAGCCTCCTCGGAGTTCACAAGGTCGAAGGTAGACGAGGACCCACATGACTTTATTAAGGAATTTTAAGATCACCCATTATAGGGGTGAATAATGGAGAATGTGTTGATTTGACCTCCTATCGCCTCAAGGGGGTAGCACA
This sequence comes from Datura stramonium, assembly GCA_018107945.1. Taxonomy (NCBI): domain Eukaryota; kingdom Viridiplantae; phylum Streptophyta; class Magnoliopsida; order Solanales; family Solanaceae; genus Datura; species Datura stramonium. Next base: position 374,516 of record JACEIK010000432.1, on the reverse strand, counting down.
TATATGGTTCAAGCAATGGAGAAGTTCTAGGAAGCTGTGTAGGCCTGATAGGTTGGGATGAGTCGACACCGCGTTCATGGACGGTTTTTCCCTCGAGAGATGAGGGAGCTCAAAGCGGCTGATTTTGAACTTGAAATAGGGCAACATGTCGGGCCTAGGAGTATTCCTTGGAGTTCACTCTATTATCTAAATATGCTCCTAGGGTTGGTGGCTGGGACAGGCTGTCATGGGTGAGTCGCTTTTATACATGGAGTAGTAGATCACTTGGATAAGGATTTTCCAAGCTTGCTATGCTACACCGGGACATCGACTTTCCCCGTATTGTATTTCATGCCTAGTGATGGAGGGTCTATAGGAGGCGTAGAGAGGCCAAGAGTGCGTAACCGATGCCTACTTCGGTTTCCCAAGCCAAAGTCAAGAGGTAGATCACGTCAAGAAATTCTAGCACAAGTCCATTGCTCCACTCTCCATCATCGGCTAGCACATCGTCCAAGTTCGGGGGGAAGACTAGAGGAGCGGTGGCTATAGGCTCGAGATATCATGGTAGCATGCAGTGGAGCGCACTTTTCCATTTTGTGTGAGATATGGCAAAAATCATCCCGAGAGGTGCTTGGCCGGGCAGATGCTTGTTTCTGCGTGGAAAACCCGGCACAAGGTCGAGATTGCCCTCAGAAGGTCTCTTACGACCCCCTCACAGGTGCCTCCACCAGTTCGGCCAGTGGTCGCCGTTGAAATAGGTTTTATGCCCTGCTCGGCCAAAGAGCAGAGGCTTCGATGTGGTCACAGTGTGGCGTTGCAAAGCCTTCATATTGATCCTATGCTATGTTAGATCCAGGAGCTACATTGTCTTTCGTGACCCCTTACATTGCTAGTAGTTTTGGAGTTAGTCCTGAAATTCCGTCCGAATCATTCTCCGTATCTACTCCGGCCGGTGAATTAGTGGTAGCTAGGTGGGTGTATAGAGGTTTCCCATTATGGTGTTGCATAAGGTTACCTCCGTTGACTTATTCGAATTTCCATGACTAATTTTAACATCATTTTGGGTATGGATTGATTGTTTTCATTTTATGCTTCGATTAATTGTAGGACTCGTGCGTAGGAATTCGATTCTGGGTGAGCCGCTTTGGAATGGAAGAGTAATTTAGTTTTACCATTCGGCCGCCTTATTTCATATCCGAAGGCTAGGAAAATGATCTCTTAAGGGTTGCATGTACCACCTACTTAGGGTTAAGGATGAGTCTCGAGCTTCGACCATTCAATTAGTTCCAATGGTGTGCGAGTATCTGCAGGCATTCTCGATGATCTACCAAAAGTTCCCTCCGAAAGAGAAATTGATTTTTGGAATTGATCTACTTCGATACGCAGCCTATCTCTATTCCTCCTTATAGGATGGCCCCAAATAAGCTAAAAGGTTAAAGAACAGTTGAAGGATTTATTGGTTAAGGGTTTCATTAGACTCGAGAAAGCAAGTCTCCAAGTGGGGCGCACCCTTGCCTATTTTTTCGAAAAGGATGGATCTTCGAATGTGTGTACTTGATTATCGACAACTTATTAAGGTCACCGTCAAGAATAGGTACCCCTTTCCCAGGATTGATGATTTATTTGATCGCCCAGTGGTGTCGTGTGTTTCGGAAGATAGATCTCGTAACTGGGTAACACTACCAACGTCCACGAGAGTGATATCCCAAAGATGTACTTTTCAGACTCGGTATGACAATTATGAGTTTATGGTTATGTCGCTTGGACTAACCAATGCTCCTTAAGCTTTTATGGATCTAATGAATAGGGTATTCAAGGCTTATTTGGACATTTCGTGATTTTGTTCATCGATAACATCCTTATCTACTCCTGAGCGAGGAAGAGTATGCTACTCATTTGAGAGTAGTGCTTCAAACCCCAAGAATCGTCAGCTGTGTTCAAAGTTTAGCAAGTGTGATTTTGGCCGACTCGATGGAATTTCTGGTCCATGTGGTGTCGAGGAGGGCATAAGGGTGGATTCGAAATCGAAGCGGTGAAGAATTGGCCTTGACCGGTGAATCCCCTTCCGTAAATTCGAGTTTCATGGGCCAAGGGGTACTATCGAGATTTGTTGAGGGCTTCTCATCCATTGAGGCACCTTGACTGTGCTAACTTAGAAAAGGTGAAGTTCCAAATGGTTAGAGGATTGTGAGAGAAGCTTCCAGAAGTTAAAGACTCAATTCACTTCAGCACCATTGTTGACATTACCCGAGGGTACCAATGGCTTTATTGTATATTGTGATGCTTCGAGAGTTGTACTCGGGATGTGTTGATGCAAACATGGAAGGGTGGGATAGCATATGCCTCTCGTAAGTTAAAGGTTCACAAAAAGAATTACCCGACCAATGATCTTGAGTTGGCCGCGGCGGTGTTTGCATTGATGATATGGAGGCATTACTTGTATGGGGTCCACGTGGATGTATTTATGGATCACAAGAGCTTGGTAAATATGTGTTTAAATAGAAGGATCTATATCTTCGACAAAGGAGGTGGTTGGAATTGCTAAAGGACTACGATATCGAGCGTTTCTTACCACTTGGGCTAATGTGGGTGCGGATGCACTTAGTAGGCTCTCTACGGGAGAGTGTGTCCCACGTGGATGAGGAAGGAAGGAGTTGGATCTCCACCGATTTGCAAGGCCGAGGGTTAGGATTGATCGACTCGACCGATGGCGTTGTCATAGTGTAATGGGCTCGAATCATCCTTGGTGGTTGATGTCAAATCTAAACAAGATGAAGATCCGCTTGAGGAAGCTGGAAGGAAGTCAGTGTGGAGTCAAAAGATAGAGGTTTTCTTCCCAAGGGGAGATGGTGTTCTAAGATATTAGGGCCGCCTATGTGTCCCCGACATTAATAACCTAAGGGCTCGATATTGCATGAAGAACATGGTACGTATATTCCATCCATCCGGGATCTACGAAGATGTATCAGACTTGCAGAAATCTATTGCTGATGGTATGAAGAAGGATATTGCATGTTCGTAGATCAGGAGTCCAAACTATCGCCAAGTGAAGGCTGGAGCATCAAAGGGCCGTGAGGTGGACTTTCAGATATTAGCTTTCCCGTTGGAAATGGGAAGAGATTAATATGGATTTTATTACAGGCCTACCTCGTACTCGCCGACACTAAGATTCCATTTGGGTGGTGGTGGACAAGTTAACAAAGGCTGCACACTCCCTACCTGCTAAAGCCATGGATTCAAATTTCTGATGATTATGCCAAGTTGTATTTTTGGGAGTTGGTTCGACTTCATGGAGTGCCTCTTATCTATTATTTCACCGAGGTACTCGCCTTACCTCCCCGTTCTAGAGGTCTTTTTAGAAGAGACTTGGGACGCAGATTAAGTTTCAAGACAAAGATTGCATCCGCAAATGGATGGCCAGGTGGAGCTAACAATCCGTAATTCTTGAGGATATATTGAGGGCATGTGTTATGGATTTTAAAGGCAGTTGGGACGATCATTTTCCCTTAATAGAGTTTTCTTATAATAATATCTATCACTCTAGTATCTACATGGCACCGCGTTCGAGGCTCTTACTGGCAAAGGTATAGATCGCCCATCGAGGTTTGAGGTTGTGAGGCAGCCATGATAGGACATGATTCTACATGAGGCCATGGTAAAGGTCTAGTTGATATGAGACCGGTTAAAAACCACCCGAGTCATCAAAAATCCTATGCTAATGTGAGAAGAAGGGATTTGGAGTTTGATGCGGACGACTGGGTATTTCTAAAGGCATTCCAATGAAGGGGAGTCATGCGCTAAAGAAAGGGAAACTCAGTCCCCGCTATGCTGGTCCCTACCCAAGTTATGAGAAGAGTTGGTAAGGGGGCGTATGAGTTGGACTTTCCACTGGTTATCTTCCCTGCTCATCCCGTCTTCCATGTGTCGCTTGAAAAAGTGTTTGGGTGATCCACTGGTAGTCCCAGACAACATTGGGGTAAAAGAGAGTCTCAATACGAAGAAATTCCCTGAAATCTTTGGATCGTCAGTTCTGGAGATTGAGAAACAAGGAAGCAGCTTCCGCTAAGGTTTTATGGAGAAATCGCATGTTGAGGGAGCTATGAGGAAGCCAAAGTGATAAGGGATGGGAGATACCCACATTTGTTCTCTACCGCCCGCCTCCGACTTGAGGTATCGGGCTCTACTCTATGATCCCATTTAGTTTTCATGTTCAATCTCACTGTTCAAGTTTCTTTCACGTGTATGAGTGTGTATGTGAAGCATGAGGCTAGATATCTATGTGGTTTGGTTCGCAGGTAGTCATTCCATGAAAATTATTAAAATCCAAGAATTTGAGAATGATAATTGTATATTTTTATTTTAATAGTTAAATCTCCATGCGTCAGAGTGATCGGGACCTATGGGGGAGATATTGTAATACCTCGTGTGAAGGCCTAAGAATAGACCCAGGAGTTGAATTTGAAAAGTGCGTAAAACCGGCAAAAACATCACATAACGTACTGTGGGTATCATAGCACGAGTCAAGCAGGGCGTCAGCTCCTTGGTTGGGGAAAGGATGGTAGCAAGGAGACAATGAGAGGTATGGAGACCGCTGAGGGATACAAAGGGTCATCCTTTCCAAGCCGTGGTTAGGTCAGCTGGCAAGAGTGCAAACATCTAGAGACCCAATGACACATTAGGAGAAGCCACCATCATTGGTTGAGGTCGTGGTTGGATGGTAAGAATTTTCAGTGGTGACGGTTGGAGACCACGACTGGTCACTGGATGGAACCACGAGTCATGGTGAAGCTCGTGGTATGGGGGTTCCCGCTTGTGATGAGCAAACAACAGACGGTATAACAAGTCATGGGTTGAAGGCATGGGTCATCCTATCGACCCATTGTTTGGATCCGAGACTAGGTCATTCAAGAGCCCAATCAACAAGAGGGACACACGATTTTTGGGTCGTTATGGTTCCTGTATGACCTATTCGTACCACTCGTGGGTTCCATCCTGGATAAGCTAGGAAGGTTCATTAAGGGTATTTTTGACTTTTCTTTATATAAAGGCCCTAAAACTACGCCATTTTTGTCTTGGGAAAAGATGGGTTTTAAGAGGTCGACCTATTCTAAAAACTCCCATTCATGCATGCAGAACTTTGAGAGGTGATTCAAGGAGAGATTTCAAGCTTTTTCACCTCAATTCCTCTAATTTCATTCTTGGGCTTTAAGAAGGGTTAGGTTGATAATCCTGGTGTATGTAAGGTCTTAAATTGGTGGATTATTCCCCACCCATGCTCCTTCTATATTAATTACTCAAAATTTATTTGAAAACTCATGGGGTATTATATTCGGTTTGTATAAAATTTAATGATTTAATTATGGATCTTGTGATTTTGGAAACCCTAACATTATTTACTGATTTTGATAATCTTTTGATGCTCAACTGATATTAGTATGGCTGATCTCGAATTTCTAATCATTTAAACCCGATTATGCATGCCCATGATAAACCGATTTATGATCCATTAGTCCGTTGATGTTTTTGATAAGCCCAACATGTATTACAAATTAAATCATGAATATATTATGTTATCTATTATGCTCTTATGGAAATTTAAACTTTATGCATGATATACAAGTATGTATGTATTTTATTAATCATGAATTATGTTTTGCCGACTCACTGCCTCAAGTCATGGCGCTGGTTCACGTATGTACAAGCATGCTATAGAATATCATGATTTGACTTGTCTATGAACTCATGTGGCTGTATTATAATGAGCACTATATATGCTTTGGGAGTAGTATCGAACACCGAGTAGGTTCCTGTGGGCTCATGTTAAGCCCCGAATCTCATGAACTACGTGTCACCGTAGGTACAGTTGGGACCCATTCATGTTTGTCCCTGGCGCAAATGGCCCTATTCATGTGTGATCACGCCTTCATGGTTCCTACCTCGCAAGGTACGAACACCCTCCCCGCTAGGTTACAAGCCTAAGCCTATGTGTGCTCATATGGGGAATGTAGGTTAAGAGAATCTCCCACCGTTCCTCATGATTTATGCAAGTTTATGATTGTGTATATTGGCTCAAGTCATGTTCAATAGAGCTTTTCTCTAATGATTTATGATTACGATTGGGTAATATGAATGTTTTAAAAGCTTGAGCCTTATGTTATATTATGATAATTATGTTATGAGCATGTTGTCCTACTCTTATGATCACTTATGAGTTTTATACATGTTTTTAATTTCCATTTTACTTACCTTGCATACTTAGTACATTCCACGCATCGACCGCATACTTCTATGTTGTATCGTCTCATGATACAGTCCTGCTTCTCGTGCGCATCCTCACCCATAGATAGATTCGGACTTGCTCTCTGCGTATTTGGTGAGTCCTCATGTTCCGAGGGCTACATGTTCACACTCTATGTTATTCCTTCAATTTCTGGATGTTGGATTAGTTGGGGATTGTCCCATCAATCCGCCCTTCATGTTTAGAGGCTTATCATACTAAAAGTTGTATTCCGCCTTATTGTATAAGTAATGTACTATTTTCCCTCATGTTATGTTATTATTACTTTATCTATGATAAGTCATCCGCTCGTGTGATTGAATTAGATGTATGTTCATGCCATAGGTCGACTTGGAGTCTCTCGGAGCTCCTTGTCCCGTGTCTACGATCCGGGTGTACGTTTGGGTCGTGACATCTTCATACCACAGTTCTTTTTCAAGGAGCATTTTCTTTTTCTATTCTTTTTGCTTGTTGAACTAGGTTGACCTATCGCAATGATAGATTGTGAGGCGACTCTCTTAAGGGAAAATGCCATGTCTTTCTTTGAGTCTTTCATGGAATTAATTTTGAGAGATAACAGTAGAAATTTTTTTGTGTGGCATGAAAAACATGAAAATTGGCATCTGAAAAGAAATGGAGATAATAGTAGAAATTTTTTTGTGTGGCATGAAAAACATGAAAATTGGCATCTGAAAAGAAATGTGTAGCAGTCTCTTGTCATGCATTGCATATTCCCTGTTTGGCTGTGAATTTGCATGTTCTCATATCTTGAATCTAAATCTCATGCATCTCTTCTTATCTAGAACGTGCTCTAAGTGTGACTCAAGGCAAAATCCTAGATGTAGCTGCACTTAGAACATGAATTTAGGCTTCATTTGACTAGTCACTTTACCCAAAATGACCTCCAAAAATTCCTTCCCTTTCTAGCCAATATTGAGCCTATGGATTGTTTTATTCTTGGAAACCACATTACAAGCCAATGTCCCTTTTTGTGACCCTCTTCTTGGCACCCATCCTCCCTAATTGCTAGTGGTGAGTGAATGAGAATAGTAGGGGTTTGAAGCCCCAAGACACAGGGAGGGATAAGAAAATCAGTGAGAAAGAGGCAAAAAGCCTAAGTATAGGGGTTTACAAGAAAAGAAAAATATGAGGAGCCTAAATTTGAGGTAGCACAAAATTGTGGTCAAAAGGAATGAAATCATGGGTTGAAAAATCTTGAGGTACCAAAAGAGAAATGATTAGAGAAATGTTGTTACCTCTTGCTTAGAAAATACTTAATGTGATAGCCAAATGAGCTACAAGGAAGACCTTCTAGAAATAAAAGATGAATATGGTTGCAAATGGAGGAATAAGGTGGAGTGATCTAAAGAGTTGAATGGGGAAGATAAAATATCATCACATAAAGGCATTAGGGAGGTTCTAGTCACTCGAGCTAAATAATTGTCCTACCATTACCCCTAGCCTTTATCATGACCCGCAAGTCCTAATTGATTTTAAGTGTAGTTGCTCTACATTAGTGGAGAATTACACGATGGGAAAGTCTATGGGGTCAAGTTGTGTGCATGGAGATTTCTTTTGTGAGAGTGAGTGTGATTATATTTTTATAATCCCTTATGTGTCCATTGATTTATTATAAAGGAAAGGAATTCTCTCTTGTAGTGAGTGGCGTCACTCCCTTTTGAGGACATACTTGTATTATGGTAAAGGTGTGATTGAGGCATGAGCGTTGTGAGCTCCAAGTCAAACTTTGAATGTGTAGTGATTATGAATTGAGATGCCATGAGTATTTGATTTCATAAGCTAAGCCCTTGTTTAGCAAAATGAAAGTAGTTGTGAATCATGCCTTTGAATTGTGGTTGCCTCTTGAAACTTTTCCACATTTTTAGAGGGGAAATTGCTTCTCATTTTCTATGAGTTGGTGAGCATTTTTTTGGGTTGTCATAGATTATGTGGTCATTGATGCATAGACTCTTGTGGAGTGATATGTCATTCATTTTGCTCAACTGATAAGAATTGCATTACGTGAGGACAAACAATGGTTCATGTTTGGGGTTTTGATGAGTTGGTAATTTACCAACTCATTAGGCTCTTAAGAATGACCTTTAACTTTGTTTTCAAGTCTTTTAGTTGGATTTTATGTTCTTTTTCCTTTTTATGTGTAGGTATCTGATTTGAAAAGAAGGAGCATGAATTAGAGTAAAAAGGATGTAATTTAGGTGAAAATCGGTGCTCCACCGGAGGACACCAGCAGAATGCAAGTCAACCATAGGAAACCACTTGTTTGATGAGAAACTGCAACCAGCGGCTTGCGGATAGCATCTGGCAATCAAACGATTCCATTGCCAATTGTCGTCCTAGATGCTACTGGACAAATGATGAAATCAACCTACATCTCGTGAATGGAAACCGGCGAACTTTCAAAGGCATCATCGGAAGGCCTTGAAACCTCACTGGACCATAGAGGAAAGAAACCGATGGCTCGCGGATAGCAACCGGCGAATTGTCAGTTTCATCGCAAGTGAGGAGATGCCTAAAAAGGGAAAAAACATCAAAGCCTGAAAAAGAGGAGAATGTTTGCCCTATTTTTGTATATATTCTAGAAGAAAGTACTCAGATCAGATAATTGGATATTCCCCTTTACTTTTTGAGAAAAAAAGAACTCCATTGTAGAAGAAAGAAATATTTGAATATTTCTTTTTATCTTCATCTTCTTCTTCATCAAGGTATAACTATTATTGTAGAAATATTGTGAGTTTAATTTTTCTTAATCCTAACGTTGAAATTATTGAGTTTATTAATGAATATGCTCTTGTATTTCTCAATTATGAGTAGCTAAATCTACAACTAGATGTATGAGATTATGGGTGTTTAATTTGATTGGGTATTGCAAGATTTGTCTTGTTATTACTTAATTAGTGTAAATCTACTGAATTCTCCTCAAATTATAGTTGATTGCTCATAGTTTCAAATATGGGTATTATTTATTACTTGATTTTATCTTGAAAAAGAAGAATTAAATAATGGGGGTGAATTTAATAGTGGATTGGGATTTGATTATGTGGGGTTGGACTAGATATAGCCAAAGGCAATGATCATAATCCTTTTAGAGCTTGATGTCTAGAAATAACTCAACCCCTAAGAAAAACCATATTGGAATAGTTGAATTGTGTCTTGAGGTTCGAAAGGACGTGAGGATAAGGAGCCCAATTGGTTGAAAACATCGGGCTCCATCTTTTTTCAAGGTTATTTACATATATTGGAAATAATTTGACTATCTAGTAAATCCCGATCAGATTGACATCCCATCTACACCACAACTCTAGACTTTGCTCATTATTGTTTCTCAATTTTGGTAATCTTACTCTCTTGATTAGCTGATTATGGAATTTGCAATATTTTTGCCTTCATTTCCCCTAAAATTTATATTTACATTTTCATTGCTTGGGCGTGAATCAATTCAATTCACTAAACGACTCTTGTGCAAATCATTCTCTAGTCCTTGTGGGATTCAACCCTGACACTCGTCGGGTTATTTGTTTTGATACAATGATTGCTTACATTCTATCTAAATGAGGAGTGTATTTTGAGCATTATCACACCTATTTTGGTTTGAGGTAGGTGAGGCTACATTGATAGGGCTCGATTAAGTTAATGAGGCTATGGAGAAGTTTTAGCTTATTAGAGAAAGGTTTAAGACAACTTAGAGTCATCAAAAATCATATGCGAGCGTGAGAAGAAGAGAACTTAAGTTCAATATTGATGATTGGGCATTTCTGAAGGTGTCACACATGAAAGGGGTGATGTGTTCTGGCAAGAAGGGGAAGCTTAGTCCCTGATATGTTGCACCTTATAGGATACTGCGGTGCATTAGCAAGATGACTTATGAGTTGGAGTTACCCATAGAGTTAGCATCAGTACATCCACTTTTCCAAGTGTCCTTGTTGAAAAAGTGCATTGGTGATCCAGCTCTAGTTTTACCAGTAGAGAGCACTGGTGTGAAGGATAGGCTTACTTATGAAGAGGTTCTGGTTTAAATTCTTGACTTTCAGATTCGAAAGTTGAGAAACAAAGAGGTCACTTTAGTGATAGTCCTTTGGAGAAATCTGTTTATAGAGGGAGCTACTTGGGAAGCCGAAGCACATACGACGGCCAAGTATCCTCATCTCTTCCTTTCCATTTTAGTTCCAGTTTGAGGTACTAGTTTCCTCCTCTGTATGTTATTCAGTTTCATGTCTCTCAGTTACTCTCGTGTTTTAGAATGTTCGTGTGATTTATGAATTCAGTTCAGTCATGAATCTCAGTTAGGAGTCAGTCACTCCGTCAGTATTTAGTCTATAGCTTTCAGTTCTAGAATTGCAGCTTTTCCCTATCCTTTCAGCTTTATCAGTCTCCATTCAAGGAAAATGTTCCCAAAGGGGAGATAATGCAACACCCCAAAAGTCCCTTAGATCAGACCCTAGATATAGAGAATGAACCAGTAGAAAAACTAAAAATTTCACTCAGTAAGACTCTCAGTACAACTTTTGGTATGATGGCACTAGTCCTATCAAGAGTCGTTATATGAGGTCCAGATAAAATAGAAAAATTGGTCAAGAAACCACGACAGGATCCTATGACTCGTACCAACATTGTATGGTCTATAATGATGAGTCGTAGGAAGGTATTTAGAGAAGTGTTCAAAGATTTTTGGGAAACCACAAGCCATGATATGACCCGTGGTAAGGTGGTATAGATCGTGGTGAGTGCCCATGGAATGAATTTTAGAGAAAGACCAAAGGCAAGATTATAAACCACGAGCCTCCCTACGAGTCTTGGTAAGAACCTACGGACTGTAGGTTGGGTCGTGGTCACTAACGGGCAGATTTTTAATGCAAGCTTCTAAGTGTATTTTTCTATCTTCCTATACTTTTAACTCCTAAATGTGGTCATTTTGGGTTTCTTAAGGAGAGTATTTAACGGTTAAAGTAATCCTAAACCCTCATTCCTCTCAAACACCATGTATTAAAGATTCATCCTCTCAAGGCTCTTAAGCAATTAGGGTTTTTCTTCTTCTCAACTCTCTTGAATTTAAGTCTAAGAAAGAATCCATCAAGCCCAGGTATGTGGGGTCATGAATGGGGGATTTCTTACACCTTCATGCCCAATCCCAAGCTCAATTACATGATTTCAGTTCCTTCAAATCTTCAACTATGATTTTCATGAATTTCTAGGGTTAGGCCCTTTTTGATGAAAAACTCCATGATCTCTTATGAAATTGATTCTCTACTGATAATATTTATGTTTTATGATTATAATTACATGATTTGTATGGAAAAACGCTCATGAATCTCTATTTTCAAGTTATGTTGACTTACTAAATCATGCATGAATTTCATGAATATTAAGCTTATGTATCATGGATGTATTTTCAGCATTGTTTTCATGGCTAGTTCACATATGTTAAGAATTTTATAAATTTCATGATTTCTAACTAGCTCATGCAAAACCAAGTATGTTTCATGATTATGATATGAGCACTATGTATGTTTTGAGACTAGTATTTAACACTGAGTCGGTCGGGATCTCAACACATGAAGGTCTTAGAACTACGTCCCACTATAGCCATGATGGAGTCCTCCTTAAGAGTGTCTCCCATGCCCAAATGGGCCCATGAGTGATATCACGCCTTCATTGTTCTTACCCTTGGCAAAGTTTGAACACACCTCCCAGCTAGGGTTACAAGCTGAGCTCCATGTATGCTTACTTGGAGTATGTGTTTATAAGAATGTCCCTCCGTTACATGATTTTCTACACATGTTCATGTTTATTCTTCACGATATTATGATTTATGATATTTTTTCTCAATATACACTTTATGAGATTTTACCTATGATTTCAGTCATGTCTAGCTTTATGATTCCATTTTGAAAAACTTGAGTCATTGTACCAGTTTATGATAAGAAACCCATGTTTTAGCTTATCTTAAACTCTTGATTTCAGAATACCATTTTACTATCACATTTTACTTATCCAACACACTCAGTATAATTAAAGTACTAATCACATACTTTTGTGCTATATCACTCATGATATAGGTTCGGGTGATTAGTCTCAACCTCGTCATTGCATTCAGTCTTGGCCCAATTTAGCCCAGTCTCAGCTTTAGGTGAGTCCTCATCATCCAAGGACATTAGTTTAGCCTTTATGTCTTTACAGTTAAAGACTTAGCAGAGTTAGTTGGGGGCTTGTCCCATCAGCTCATCCTATGTTTTAGAGGCCTTTTAGATTATGATGTATAGATGCTCAGCGGTGTTGACATGTTGTATCCATTTATGCTTTTATCGTATCTTAGACATCTGCTCATATTATTATTTATGATTTATTCCGCTTAGTGTATACTTATGCTTATGTTATGCGTGTCCCATGAGTTCGCTTAGGGCCATTCGTGGTTCTAGGTCCCCTGTCACATTCGGGGTCTATACTTGGGTCGTGACATGGATCAAATAAAGGTTAGTAGAACCAAAAGAATTTATCTTTTGACATGGTTATCCAAAGAATGTGCTAAGTCTCAAAATGGCTAACTAGGATAATCGCATCAAGGTAGGTAAAATCGGGATACATGAAGCCTACCAAAGAAATGCCTATATCACTTCTTAGATTCAACATTCTCATTTCTCTTAGCACACACAACGGGCAATTTCTGGACATCAATATACAAGAAATGAGTGTATGCAAAATCTCACACACACAATGGCACAAATAGTTCAATAGTGGTGATTAAGAATGACACAAATAGTTCAATAATGGTGATCAAGATTACGTAAACACACATATCCATGTTGAAGTTCTCAAACGATTAAGCCTAAACTTTCAAGCATAGGAGTCAAGTTCCAAAAGTCTAATTTGATGAGTTGATAATTTACCAACTCATTAGGCTCTCAGACATGAGTTTTTGTTTAGTTTTCAAGTTATTTAGGTGGATTTTATACCCTTTCTCCTTGATCTTTACAGGTACTTAACTTGAATATAGAAATGATGAAATTGAGAAAAAAGCATGAAATTTGAGATGAGGACTGGCGCTCCACCGGAGGACACCGGCGAAACACCTACTGACTGCAGATACTCACTATGCTGCAGAGGAGAGTCTATCAGTGGACTGCAGATCAAAATCGCGAACCGTCGGTGACAACACCGGTGCAAATGTCGGATTGCTCCAGAACTCACTGGCCACCAGATATGACAAATCGACGGACCATGGATTAGCTCCGGCGAAATGCTGGTGACTCGTAAGTGATGGCCGTCATAAAAGGGGAAAAAGCATCCATCTTAGAAAAAGAGGAGCATTTATACCCTACTTTTGTACCTTTTATAAAAATGAGAGATTGAACATTCCATTTCATAGAAAATAGAAAGTAGAAAGTAGAGAATGATAGAGAGAGTTTTTGAATTAAATTATAAAGAGAGAAGTCATCATCTTTTTCTTTGAAAAGGTAGAAAAAACTCTATTGGGGACCAGGACCTTGTACTAGAATTTGCTCACTCATTTTGTTGAATGGATATTGAATTATTACTTAATGCAATGTCTTCTTCTACATACATGAGTGGCTAAATTCCTTGCCAGGGGTGTGTGAATGATTGGGGTTGATTTAGATTGGGTATTGTTTAATTGATCATAGATTTACTTAGTTGGTATAATTCTAGGGTTTCCTCTAAGGGTGTTGATCATGTGGCGTTGGGATTGAGATATCCAAAACCCATTGTTACACCCCCATTGAGAATCAAAGCTAGAAATAATTTGATTCTTACCCAAGTTGTTGTGGTTGTTTTGGAAAGGACTTTGGGGTTTGAGAAAGCCCGGGGCATAAGGCACCTAATTGGTTGAAAAACATCAGGTGATGTTAGTAATTCCAATCTGATGATGCCCCATTAATATCACTCCCCTAGTATTCTCTCCTTTGGTATTTTCTATTCTTTATTCTTGTTTTTGTGTGAAGTTGCAGTTCAATTGACAAGTTGTGATTCCCCCAATCTTTACTTTTTAAGACATTGATGTAAGTTACTTCAATTTGATAGACAACTCTTGCATGATCAACTACTATTCTCTATGGGATTCGACCCCCACACTCATCGAGTATATTTTATTTGCCAACGACCGTTTACACTCCATCCTTGCAAGGAGTGAGGTTGGACGTTATAAAAAATGGCGTCATTGCCGGGGAATATAGTTTGATAGCCTTTAGTTGTTTGTTATTTTTAATTGATTTTGGCATCTTGGTTTGTTTGAATTTACTCTTATTATTGGTGCCATCTAGATTGATCTTTATATCAGCCAACACTCACAAGAAGGAGATGCATCTGTATACGGGCATATGAATCACGGGGATAATGATCCCATGATGCCCAATGTAGCGGGTGCAATTTGCCTACCTCCTATGGTAGAGAATGCAATTTTTCATGTGACGAGTACAATGTTGCACTTAATTCAAATGAATGGGCTCTTCGGAGGAATTCCTAGTGAAGACAAAAACAGGCATCTCTGCAACTTCCTTGAGATTTTCCAACCCTTCAACATCGCAAATATAAGCCAAGAGTCAATTAGATTGAGGCTCTTCCCATTTTCACTAACAGGGGAAGCCACCGCCTGATTGGAGGAGTTGCCTCCCAGTCTATTACATCATGGAATGAGCTTACAGAAGCATTTTTAATAGATTCTTCCCTCCCCTGAGGATGCTATAGTTGAGGGATGAAATTACCAATTTCCAACAACTTTTGGGGGAACAACTCCATGAACCATGGTTGAGGTTTAAGAAAAAGATTTCCATTTAACCAAACCATGGGTTGCCCGATGCAGTTCTACTTTAGAGCTTTTATCATTCATTGGATTCTATCAACATGTCTGTGGCAAATAATTTGGCAGGGGGATCCATCATGGATCATCCCTATGGAGTGTCCAGAGAACTTGTTGATAGAACGGCTAATACTAATCGAGCATGGCATACTAGAGAAGCCGAGGTATCTTCTAGTGGTGTTTCCCCCAACCTTGTGAATGCGGAGATGAGAAAAAGAGATGAGGCTAGAGATGAAACTCTTGCTAAGATGATGACCCAACTGGAGTTGATGACGAAACATGTGATGGGAGTTGGTGCAAAGAGGGTCAATCTTGTGGCTGTCCAAGGCCATACTCAATTTGATGAAGACACTTCACTAACGAGATATTATAAGGAGTGAGTACATTGTGGGCCAAGTGGGGGATTCTCACCTTGGATATCAAGGTGCTAATCAAGGCCCTTGGTGCCTAAGGGATGAGAATCAAGTTTGGAGAAACTGAGACAATTAAGAATAGGGGGAGCGAAATGATCGATGGGGGAATGGGATCAAAATCGTGAAGGAGAGCGATATCACCAAAGTTCTAATCCCTATGTGCATCCTCCAAAAGAGGAAGCATCTCAAGGGAAGCCCAGAGTGAGTGATGTGGGAAACTCAAAGATTGAAGACATATTGTCTCGGGTGTTGAAGAAGGTAGAATCAACTGATAATGGGGTTAAAGAGTTAAAAGGGGAAGTGACTAACCTCACCCAAATAGTGAGCTCCCACTTAGCATCGATCAAGCACCTTGAATTTCAAATGAACCACTTGGCTTCACAAATGAACCCCCGCATGAAAGGTGCACTCCCTAGTGACACTGTTCCTAATCTGAAAAAAGATGGCCATCATATGGCAATCGTGACTAGGAGTGGCGGGATGTTGAATGATGTGGCTATGAAGCCCAAAGATGTTGTTTCCCCTAGGGAAAATGGAGATGAAGAGTTGGAAGAGGTTCCAAAAACACCAAGTGTTTGTGATGATGAAGAAGGGAAGGATGAGGGAGAAGTTGATTTGACTCCCTCGAATAATGTGAATGTGAATGAGGGGAAAGAAGGCCCCAAATGACAAAGATCAAGAAGAAAGAATTCCATATCCATATCAATAGTGGATGACCAAGAAAAAGGAGGATAATCAATTTCACAAGTTCATAGAAATGTTCAGCAAATTATCCATCAATATATCGCTTGTGGAGGCCTTGCTTCAAATGCCGAGCTATGCAATGTTTATGAAGGAACTTTTGAAGAAGAAGAAAGTGGTGAATACAGACACTGAAGAGGTGACCCATCATTGTAGTGCTGTGATGTCAAGCAACGTAACCTTACTCCAAACGTGAAGATCCTAGGGCATTTACTATTCCTTGCACATTTGGCTTGTGCATGTTCAATAAAGCTCTTTGCGACCTTAGTGCTACTATTAACTTAATGCCTCTAGTGATTTTTAAGAAACAAGGGTTGGGGAATCCCAAACCTACATTCATGAGGCTTTTGATGGTGGATAGTTTGATTCAATGACCCGTTTGAGTGTTAGTTGATGTCCTTGTGAGTGTGGAAAAATTCATACTCCCAGCTAATTGTTGTGTTGAATTGTGAGATGGACGTCGATGTGCCAATTATCTTGGGGCACCCATTATTAGTAATGGGAAGATCTTTGATTGATATGGAGCTTGGCGATCCTATGATCCGAATAGGTGGTGATGAGATCACATTGAATGTATGCCATCCTACCAAGCCTCAGGATGAGTGTAAGGTCATAGTAGTGCTTGATGGTGAAGTGTAGCATGTTGAACTATTTGATGATTAGAATGAATTGGAGGATGACCCTCAAGATTGTTGAAGATTGAGAAGTTATCCGTCGTTCCACAACGTTAACTAAAGTTCTTCTTGGTAGGAATCCAAGCATTTTTACTTTGGGTATTTTGACATTTTTTTGTTTTGTAGGATTGAGTAGATGTGGAACAAAGAATATGAAAAAAAAAGGCAGACACTTCACTTCACTGTGGAACCGCCAGTTCATATGCGCGCAGCGATGCTCCGACATGAGATAAGGGCAAAAAGTTGGAGAGAAAGAGAGGAAACTAGTGACCCACTGGTGGAACGCTGATGACAATCTGCAAACCGCCAGTGGAGCGCCGGCCAAACCAATATACCTAGGAGTTGAGGTATAATAAGCAACCCAACCGGTGGAAGACCAGTATCAATTTGTGAACCACTGGTCAACCACCACATTCAGAGCAGTAAACTAAAGAGGGTGATGATCACTTGTGTGTACGTAGTGAAATGCCGATACTCATTGGCGACCACCGGTGAGGCGCAGGTAGAGGTACACAATTCATTTAAAATATTGATAAATCCGTTGACTGACCCATACCCATGGATTTAAAACTCCGGTCAAATCTTTCCAAATCCCCTAAAAACCCTTCTCTCTACCTTTTCATCTCTCCCACTACACTTTTTAACTTCCCAATATCCCACCTTCCCATCTTCCCACCATCAAACCTACCTCCTCACCTACCTCTCATCTCCACTCTTCTTCTCCTATAAATCTCCCATTCCTATTCCCCTCGTTTCATCACTTCTCACTCATATTTTCACTAAGCCAAAGCAGTTGTTCTTGTGGAAACTCCATTATTGGTCAATACCAAGCTTCTATCTCTCGTTGCTCATGTTCTCAACCTGATTTGGTATGTGTGTTACACTAAGATTTTTCTAGTGTTTGAGGATTAATTACATTTGAGCATGCTAAATCAGAAAGTTCCCCCACTAATGTTCCCCATTACCCATTTCTTGTGCTTTTTCATTAATTGAGGGTTTTTGATATTGTGGGTATATTGGGGGTGGTGCTAAAATGCTAAATCTTGATGTGGGTATCTTTTATGATAAAATGCTTTATTCTTGGTGTGCTTCAGATATTGGTGGGGAGGAAATTCTGAGTATCCCCATGTGCTTAGAATGCACGATTTTCCCAATGATAGATAGAGTGACATCCTTCTTAAGGGTAAATTGTCATGTTAATTTTTGTTGTGTTGCTTAAGCAAATAAATTCATAAAGTGTGATGAGTGAGTGAGTCACAATTGTGAAATTTCCTATTTAACAATTTTTGGGGGTGAAAATGCATTGAACGATATTCACCAGTGAACCACCGGTCAGGCCCACAGAAATGCCCGTTGAAACACAGGTCGAGGTACAGGACATCAGGCCACTGCCTAGATCCGCATTTCACTGGCGCTTCGCGGGTCAAGATTGGCAAAATGCCGGTGCGGTGCTGGATGCATGCTATTTACCCAAGCTATTGTCAAGCATCTGCCTCTCACAGGTGTTTCACGAGTTCTCACCTGCGTTTCGCTGGTACTGCCAGCAAATCACTATTGAACCCTTCAATTCGTTTGACATCCAATCTTCATAGTTTCTTTCCTCAACTTAGAATAGATGTTGATTTTTCTTTTCCATTATCAGAAAAAAATTTCAACAAGAAATATTGTTGTGTGGCACTAACATGGCTCTGCAGATTATGTCTTCATCCAAACAACCAAGAAAAGGGAAGGCCCCAATCACATATAAAAGCAAGTGCAAGGGGAAAGAAAAGACGACCCCAACCCCCACCAACACTAGGGAAGCAATTATCTTTTATGTGCCCGACATGAATGGGAACTATGCTATTTGCGAGGGGCTCTCTATCACAATAGAGAAGCACTTCGACTTGGTGGGGCTACCGGGTGACTTCCCCAACATCACAGCGTAATTCACTGATTGCCAGTGGCATGTCTTTTCCAATCCTCTTACAGACTTCTACACTAGCTTAGAGCTCGAGTTCTATGTATCATATCAGGCTAGGAAGGAGAGTATGAAGCATAAAGGACAGGTTGATGAATTACCCCACCTTCCCTCAGTTATGGTGAGGGGTGTGGAAGTTGACATCAATCCGGAGGCCATCAGTTCTTTATTTTTGGAGGATAAGATTGACTCCGAAACTGAGTTTGCAGCTAGAATTGCAAACAAAGAGGATCAATTAAGTTGGATAGCTCCCATTATCGCCGCCGACACACCTCTCTAGGCTTCTATGGGTGGTGAGATCTCTATCCATAAATTGAAGTTTGAATCCATGTTATGGCTTGATTTCATTTGCGGCCGCATCATACCCTCAAAGAATGAGCAACGGGTAAATATGGAGGCGACCATCCTCATCACTTGCATCATGACAGGGGACCCCATAAACTTTGGGGACATAGTGGCTATTCAAATGAAAAGAAAGGTTATACAAGCTTGAACTTCAATGCCCTATGATGTGCTCATATCCCAACTTTGCCTTCGAGTAGGAGTGCAACTTTTGTCGCATAAGGCCCCCAGCTACGCTACTGGTGTGATCACTGTTGATAGGAGGAAGGACGCGAATGCTCCCAAGAGCAAGGGAAAGCGGATGCAAGCCATTGAGGTCCCCCAGGAGTCCATCT